>JBCEWC010011040.1:0-17074 GCA_038996855.1 Solanum aculeatissimum
ATTTAAAAAAAAAGGAAAGATCACAGCAAAAAAAAAAAAAAAAAAACCCGGCCAAAAAAAAATGCAACAAAAAAATAAGGAAAAAAAGGATAAAAATTTTAATTTTGGGCTGATTTGTGCAGAAAAGAGCCTAATGGCCTTGGACTTATTTGAGATATGTTGAGCCCATGACTTTCATGGGCTAGCCCTATTTTTTATGTAAATGAAAAGTGGGCTATATTTTAGTAAAAATTTTACAAATCCCATAATTTGAGTAACTAATCTCAGTTTATCCCGACCCTTTTCAAAATTACAAAAATCCCTTAAAATTTTATTTTTTGGGATACACTCACAACACGTGATTCGTAACCACCAATTCATACAAAATCAGTTTGAAATAAAAACAAAAACTGGATGGATTCCTAAATTTAAGCTAAACAAATTCCAGTCAAAGCCAAATCCCTAAAAAATAGAACCAATCCGTTTCAGAAATTCAAAAAATTCCAGAGGTTCATCCACCACAATCGAGAGACCAAAAATGACGAATATGACGATTTTATTGAGACATGGTGGCATTTGGGAAAACAACATCTTTTATTCGCGATACAAAGTGATGGAGTGGTTATTGGAGAAACAATTTCGTTTCTGAATTTGAAATCAACTATTGCAGCTGGATTGGAGATCAACGATGGATCAAAAGACATAGAAATTAGATATGTTGTTGAAGGTAGCTCGTCCCCTATTCTGATCAGAAAAGACATGGGCGTGAGAGTATATTTTGAGATAAAGAGGAACGACCGTGGAATTTTCAAATATCCTTTGATCGTAGATGTAATTGCGAAGAATGATGAAGCGATTCATAACTTTGATGCAGAATACGGCGAAATTGTGTGTGTCGAGGGGAGTTGTCATGATACACACACTCTTGCCGTAATTGAATCACATATTGGGAACTCCGCTTATATTCCAGAAATGGAAACAACAAACTACATAACAGATACACAGAATACGGACATGAAGGAGAAACAATTGTATAAGAACAAGTCAACGCTGATTGCAGTGATGACAAAATATAGAATCAAAAATAATTTCAACTTCAAAGTTAAGAGATCTAATTCGAAAAGGTATGTAGTCGTTTGTATCGTGCACTGTATTTGTATATATCGTTTTAAGTATTGTATCATGTTTTATAATATTTTAGGAATAATATATGAATCAATCATATAATTGATTGAATCAATAAAAATTAATGAATCTTGCTTTGTGATTTACTGAAATTTATTTTAGTTTGTTGATGTGGATTGATGAATCTAAGTGTTTTGACTGCTCTGTAAATTTTGAAGTTGTTTGTTCGTGTTATGAATTGATTTGGGCAAAACTAACCGTAGGCAAAGATGGTTGATTGGTTGCTCCTTGTGCTTTCTTCGTACTTTTTTTGGGGTTTTTTGGAACTGGAGACTTCGAAGTTGAAGTTTTATCCTTGTTCCCTCCGATATTTCCCTTCTTCTTCATGGCGATAATGTCGTGGGTGTGTTTAGATCTGTTTTCATGAAAATTTTCTTTATCAGAGTCATACACACCATCTCGTTGTTGTTCAACCTCTAACTGAGAAATACCAATGCTAAATGACGGAGGATCCATGTGTATCAGTTTATCAAAGTTGAAAGAAAATGGCTAACAGTAAAAAATTTGTAATGGGAAGAAGACCTACCTTGTTTTTCAAATTTGAAACCTTTGAAATCGTAGAGAGAGAGAAAACTGAGAATTGGAGGTAAGTTGGAGTTTGCACATTCACGACTTAAATTTAGGAGAAAAAAAAATTGTGGTGTAAATGTAAAAGTGTATCGGCATGGGAGCGAAAATATTGTGAAAAAAAATTTTTGGTAATTTTTTAATTTGATAGGGAATATTTGAAAATACCATAAGATATGTTGTGTATTTTGATAAAATTTTCTATATTTTATATAAACAAACTTTTTTATTCTATATATATATATATATATATATATGAAATTTCCCCCAAATATATAAACGAAATATTTATGGCTTACGAAATTATAGCTACAAATACTTAAAAAAATATAACTATATATCAAGTGTGCAGTTATGCGCCACGTGACCTACGAGCCCACCTCAGCATCCTCTAGAACGTAAAAGTTTTATCTCACTTCACTCATCGCGCTCCGGCCCAGAACTTTTTAGAGAAGCCATTCTCCGGCGACCTTCGGAAATGTCGGCGGCAACTCTACTATGCACAAAAACTTTCATACATGGACAACAATCTGTTATCCATGGCAGACAGCAGTATAATTCCGCATTCGGCCAAAGTGTGAAATTGTCCGAGACAAGCGCACAGTTAGTGTTGAAACCTAAAGTGAAGAAGAGTATGCAATTAGGAAGACATTTTCTTTGCGATATAGGTTGCCGGAGATCGGGTTTTACCACTAGATTTGGCGGCGGTGGAGGAGTGGATTCAATTATTGAAAGGGATGATAAACTGAGGAAATTAACTCAGGCTATACTGTGGACTGTAGAAGGCGTTTATGTGTTGTGGCTCTTTTTACTTCCTTATGCACCTGTACGTAACTCATCTCTTTCATTTCATAGTTAGCTTGTTTTCCAGAGATAAATTGACTAATATGAAACAGCTTATTGCTGTTTTTTTCCTTCTTCGGCTCGATTAGTTTGCATGCTTAGTTAAATTCAATATTGTGAAAGAAATCATTTAAAAATATTTGTCAATTTTTTTTTTATACTCCCTCCGTCCAATTTTACTTGCCGACTTGAGACAAGGATTAAGAAGTAGTAAATGATAAGGGATAATTTTATCAAATTACCTTTTGAATATAATTAATACAATGTATTGAAAAATGGTAGGAACTAAATATAAAATTATCTCTTGATTTCATAAATTGAACAAGTATTGTTGGACATCCTAAAATAGTATAGGGCCAAGTAAAATGGACGAAGGAAGTATTGTTTAACTCGAAAAGCAAAAGTGACAAGTACTTTGGGATGGAGGGAGTTGTGTATTACTCTTGGGAAGAGATAGTTTATTTATTTAAGACTCCCTTCATTTCCATTTATACCATGTTGGTTGACTAGACAGAGAGTCAAGATAGAAAGAAAAAATTGTTGAAATTTTTGGTCTAAAATTATTAAAGAAATGTGTCATTCTTTCTTGACATATTAAAATGAAAAGTGAATCATAGACAAAGAAAGTAATATCTTACGATTTTCCAAATACTTTTAAAGTACTTTTAGTTGAAAGACGGTGACTTCAAATATAATTAGGATGTCTTCAAATATGTAAGTTTTATATTAACATTGAGGGATTCGTACAAATGTAAACTGAAATTTATCTATGGACTACTAATGAGTAATGATATGCTTCTCATTGATGTATAATTGTGTGTTTTAATGGAGGCTATTGCAGGAGCATCTAAATAAACTCCTCTGTTACATCGAACGGTGTATTAATAATTCATTCTTTTGTTGGTGTTTTTAGCATTCTGAAGCTAATTTGGCCTGTGCTATGGGGAAATTTTGCCATCAGGGTTTATAAAAGCCAGTAGTTATTCATTTCTAAGCAGCTCATTACAATCCATCTTTTTGTGTTGATTTTTCTCTTTGTCCACCAAAAGGCTTAGGCTGATGACAGAAGTTACAAAAATGTTTTTCATTGTCTTCTCGGAGGTCTCCAATAAATTTCATTCCAACTTCGTCCTACTGTATTGTTTTGTTACATTAAATACAATATTTGTTTTTGATTGTTTTTTATAATTGTCTTATATCGTTAAAGTTATCCTTATGTAACAAATTTCATTTTATGTTGTTATGTAACAACCGATTTAGTGTGATTGTGACGTTAGCTTAGTTTGTCTTTTTATTTTATCTTTGATTATTATCTAATAATCATATTTTATCCTTTATCCTATTTTTTTTTTATGATAGCTCTACCTGTACCTACTTTACTTATAGGTTGTTCTTCAAATTATTGATGTGTGGCATTATGTAATGACAAAAAATAATACAATCTATCTAAACACTGTATCCATCAAAACAATACAGTGCAATACAATGTGATACGATACTTAACATCCATCCAAAACAAAGTATTAGGTACTTGGACATCTTTTCTTTGTGATATTTCTTTGGTGCGGGGTGGGATTTTAAATAATGAGGGAAGAAGGTCGGGAAGGAGAGTACTGTTGTTAGGATTTATCTAACAACTAAGGGCATCTCCAATCTTTAACACCAAATTTTACACTAAAATGATGTCAACACTATTTTAGTGTAAATCAACTCCAACCCACTACACCAAATTTTACACCAGAAAGGAATATTTTTCTCTCTTTATTATTATATTATTATTTCTAGTTTGGTCGGGATTTGCTAAAAGTTTTGTATAATAAAATAATATTAAAATATTGAATAAAATGAATTGGTGTGATGAATAGTGTTACACCAAATTTGATGTAACACTATTCACACACTAAAATAGTGTAGAATTTGGTGTTGGGTTGGAGCTACAAAATTTACACCAATATAGGATTTAGTGTAAAGGTTGGATATGGTCTAAATGTGACAGACAACTGCATTCTCAGGTTTGAACATGTCAATCAATCAATCAACTATCCTTTAATCCCAAACTTGTTGCGTCGGCTATATGAATCCTTTATATTCATTCCGTAATTTTGGGCTCATTTGTCTTTGTAAGGCAAATCCATGGTTGAACATATGGTTTCAGAATGTTGGTAGATCTGTATATTTGATATGAAGCTACTTTTCACACTTCACTAAGTCTTAAATTTGTGCATTGCACGGGTTAAATCTGATTGGAGATTAACTTTGCTACCAAAGGAAAAGTAAGCTAGAATGACATTGACTTACAAGCAAATTCTCGAATATGCAGAAAACCTTTTAGACCATACTGTGGAGACTGATTTTCTTCATTTCTTGGCATCTCATTGTGCCTGCATTTCGTGCTATTTAAAATGTATCTCCTTTTTTGATGATTCTCAAACGATAGAATTGTGTAAAAATTCAGAGTTTCTTCATGGTGAGGAGGGAAAAAATGAAAGCAAAAGAAGTAAATGCAAAATATGTTTAGAGGTCAGAATACTGCTGCAAAATCATTGATATTTGTTTCTAGCCCATTCTGACTTCTTTTATTACTCATTTTTCTGAAACTTTCTGTGGAGTTTTCATTTTCCTACCAAATGGCTGTTTTTCGCTTTTATAATTGATGATAGCATCACGAGTAAGACGTGAATTTAGTTCCTCCACCTCTTCCTAGTTGCTGCTCATGAATGTGTATGGTCCATAAACTTCAATTTGCTGATATACCTATGCAAACTTCATACTACTGGAAAGTATTTTGATATATAATGCAGGGAGATCCTGTGTGGGCAATTAGTTCAGAAACAGTCAATGATCTGGTTGGTCTCTCCCTCAATTTCTTCTTCATCCTGCCTCTTCTGAATGCTGGTATATTGAATTCTCTTTAGTTATACCAGATAAGTTTTATGCGAAAAATTGACTAATTAGCCTGCACTCCTTTCTAGTCAATGGATGCTACTTTCATTGCTTCTTTTCAGCAATGGGTGGCATAAATTAGAACTCATAGTCAATCAGTTTCATTCTTGAACATATACTCCCCTTGTTTCAATTTGTTTGTCCTACTTCCCTTTTTAGTGCATTTAAAAAAGAATGTCTCTTTCCTATTTTAACAACTTTTCAATTCCAACTTTCCACATGACTCGTTTAAAACCATGAGATGAAATAGCATTTTTGTACATTTGACATCTTTAATTTAAGACCACAAGATTCAAAAGTCTTCTTTATTTTCTTAAACTTCGTGTCAAGTCGAAATAGTACGAACACATTGTAACAGAGGGAGTATTATTTTCTTTATTTTTGCTGGTGAAATCTCAACTCTGATTTAACTGCTCAACTTCCCTTTGGTTTAGTCATTAATAAATGTATATTATCATCTACATTTCTCAGTGTTGAAACATATCCTAACCAAAATGTTCGATTTGTATGCGTTCATTTCAATTGTCCATCTGCTTCTTACCATAACTTTGATATTGAACTTTAAACAATGAACCATTTGGCAGAGTAGGGGGCATCCACTTGATAGAGGCACCAGTGCTTCATCCAGTAAGTACTTTGTTAAGTACAAATTCATTCATTGCGTGGATCTCATTTTTGACGTTCCGCTCTGATTTTTATTCCAGATGTCTGAAGGACTGTTTAATTTTGTAATTGGCTGGACGGTCATGTATTCTCCTTTACTGTTCACTGATCGTATGAGAGACAGATTCAAGGGATCACTAGATCTTCTATGGGGCTTTCAGATGTTCCTCACAAACAGTATGCACTTTTTTCTAATCCTTTTTTTTTTAATTGTGCTAGGTTGTGGATAAATATAGTGCCCTCCATCCCTATGGAACTCTGAAATGTGTCCACTGGAAAAAATAGGATAATAGATGGTATCTGTACAATATGATTTCCTGGTTAACTTGAATTGCTTTGATTAAAATTGCTCAGGAGCTAAAGTGAAAACTCTATCAGTGACTAGGAGCTGAGGCGATTAAAATGGCACCGCTATTAACTATTTGCATTTAGCTTTCTAAAACTTCTCTTACTCAATCAAGAGTTTGATATTCTAACACGATTCTTCTGTTCAATATTACTCGATATTTTCTCTTTGCTGGTTTTGATTCACTGTCCGCATCAAATGTAATCTCCTTTATTTTTGTGAATAAATTTTAGTTTGATAAGAGACTTCTTATTGACCTTTTTTGGAATTCAATGCAGCATTTTTAATTCCATACATGGCTATTCGGCTAAATAAGGCTGACTCGGAGTACCCTCCAAGAACAATCTCTAAATTGGGTTTGGTAGTGACTCGTGGTGCATCTGTTGTTGGACTGGTTAGTGGAGCTGTCTGTTTGCTATCGATATTTTGGGCCTTTTATGGGAGAGGAAATGGTGATTTTGGAAGTATATCTGATAGGTGGGAGTTCTTGCTCAGTTATCTATTCTCTGAGAGACTTGCCTATGCCTTCATCTGGGATATTTGTCTCTACAGTATTTTTCAACCTTGGTTGATAGGAGACAACTTGCAAAACATTCAGGAAGATAAGGTTGACATAGTGAGATATCTCAGATATGTTCCAGTTGTTGGCTTAGTTGCTTACTGCCTTTGCTTGGATCGTGAAGATGAATACTAACTAATATGTTTTGATGACTCAGTTCATGTATTTAGTACCTATAATTTTCATGTTCGGATGAATCTTCTCTTTGTTTTCTTACTCTCAAATTCTCTTTCCCCTCATCTCTTTTTCTTGTCTTTTTATTTAGAGAAAGTATTACAACTTAATTTGACCTCTTTCAGAATGATATTTAGACATGAATTTAGTTGAAGTTGGTCCTGTAAACCCTTCAACTCTGTCTTGGAAAAATAATTTTTTGTTTTTGCTTTTTTTTAAGAAACAGAAACGACAGTAAAATTGCTTCTGCTTCTATTTAAAATCAGTTTTACTGATTAATCAAACATGTTAATTTTTAAAAAAAGTACTGCTGGCTGCCCAATTGAAACACGTCTGCTCTAAAGGCCTATACTGCAAACCCTAGGAAACTAAGCCCAAATTCTGCCGGCTGCGGGCACTATAACTTGTCTCAGGACACCTTGGCACTGTTGATACCACCATAGAAGGTATCAAAACACGTCTGCTCTACAACCCTCACATGACTCACAACCTGAGGAAAAGGAGGCCCTGCTACTATCAAATGCTCCGATGCCAAACAAAGCCATAAAGTCAATTCTATGACAAATCCTTGGCCCAAATCTTGCTCTGTAGAGAACCAGGAGGGGGTACGTTCATCCCACTCAAGGAATATGACCAAATAATCTGAGATAGACGACGAGCCCTACTGAGGAATCGCATCGCTGATCTATCTCTCGGTTGGGAACTACCTATTGCAGCTTTAGTCAAGCGTGTCGACGCCTCGACAGAATCTGCCGGCAATCTCGTGCTATCCATCTAGGAAAGAATGAATATCCAAAGAAGGAGCTTTAAAGAACATGAAGTCAAAGCACACAAATAAGGAGTAAAAAGCACGAGTTTCTTAGGAATGCCACTATAGCCTTCTGAAGATGGGATTATCCGCAAGACTTTACTAGACATTGCTCTCATACCAACGATGCCGGTCGACCTAGAGATCTAATATCAATTTGTTACGATCCAATTTCTCAGGTCGTGATGGCACTTACCCAACCCACTGGTAGGTAAGTCTATCCCATAGCTCCGAACCATAGGCAATGGACTATCTAATGGAAGACAACAATAACAAGGGATGCCATAATAAGGATAAAGATACAAAATACTAAAGAAAATAACATATTGAAACCCACCTCAGGACTTGACAGTAGTCAGTATACAAGTTTCTAATAACAACTGAGGACTCTGGGACTAACCCAACCTAGCCTAAAAGGATACATACTCAACCAAAGAGGGAATAAGTTACTATATAACAAATAATATGGGCAAGTACAGGTATGAGCAATCAATAACCAACCGACATCCCATACCACTAGCGATACAAACAATAAGCAAAACCCTAACCGACATCCCATACTACTGGGGAACCAAGCAAAACATAATATACTAGGGATGACGATGCATGTGAATGCAATGCATGATATCTCTCTGTTGCGTATAATCATAAATGTTGTATGACCTACCACAAACCATCTAGCAGGGTAAGACCTATAGTGCCTTTCACCTGATATAATATCTCCTCAACGTGAAGTCCCATAGAGGCTTAGGACACCCGTACGCACTGCCTGGGACTGCACCAGGTCTTATTATAATCATCATCTTTATCGGTAATACTAGAGGAATAGTAGTATCCATAATGCAAAAGAGCATCGACGCATCAACTAGTCAAATCATAAAAATTTAGGTCATCCCTGATGCCTCTCATAATCTCAAGTAGAAACGGAGTATGTCCTTGACGTTTCGAAGTATCAAATCCAAAAAATATATGATCTAAGTGGTATGAATCCCGATAAGACTAATTAAAAAACCAGTAGATATCCATCACGTAAATCCAATTTGAATCAATGCCATATCAGTAGTATAGAATACCATTTTACTATCCTCACTCTTTGTGCATAATGATGAGTCAATGCATGAACGAGATCGTAGTATAAAAATAGTATAAAATGAGCAACCAATGCAATGCATTCCATTCGAGAATCCAAACAAGTCACACAAAAACTAAGGGAGTGAACCTCTACCACTATATAGGTAAAGGTTGAGAAATTAACCTGGGGTCCAACTACTCCAAATCAAGGCCTCGGGCCAAACAACGGGTAACAATATATACATATAATATGCAATGGAAACATCATAAACTATTAGCTAAGGGTACAACCAGGGAGTCCCAAGTGGCTAACAACAAGCAAGGAGGCAGGTTTTATCTCAATAATCATTACCTATACCAAGTCCATAAATCAAGTCCATAACTGAGCCAACTAAATGAATCTATAGCCATAACAAGCCTCTCGAATCTCAAAATCTAACACCCGTACATCACCCAACCATAAGCCTTAGTCCAACACCATAATTTCTTACTCAGAATAGAGTACAACAAGACAAATCCATGACCACCACAACCTCTATTACCGTGGGCACTGGCTCAAGGCACACTATCATCAATCAAGTCTGTTGGAATTCATAACTAGATATAAACGACACTTTAATTCAATAATAAAGCAACTAAGACTTTAACATCATCCAAGGTCACCCATATGACTTCTAAATATGATAAGTCACTCTATACCGAGGCATAACACATTACCAACCCAATCTAAGGTCTTCAAAAGCCTATCCTAGTCTAAGGCTCGGCGGACAATCACGAGAATAAGAAGGAACAACAAGGAAAGAGATATTACGCAAATACAACTAAATTATCATAAGATATATACTATACATCATCTGGAAAAGCTTAGTCAAAAGAGGGACTGCTGCCTAGGAAGCTGACCGCATGCACTCTAGTTTTACTTTATGATAGCTATATGCACTCAAATACCTTCAATTGCTACCACGTTATCAAATTATAGATCTACATGACAAAATGAGCATTTTAACAACAAGAACATAACCTTAAGAGTTGAATCCAAAATTGAGTCAAAAAAGGAGATTATGGGACCCATGGTGGGAATCCCACAATTAACTAATGGGGCACAATTTAAGGCTTGGAATAGAAGAATTCGAATCATGTGATAAAACTTAATTAAGGGAAAATTTCAAGAAAATAGACAACAACTATAACCGTGAATTTACCTCCAACAAAGCCCCCAATGCACTTTCAGACATACCACTATATTTTCACAAAAAAACCCCCACAATGTTGACTTTTGAATCTCTGAAATTGGACTTGTATTGACCAAGAAATCACTTCTCAAAGTTTCTCGAAAATCCAATTTGAAAATGGCATAGGACAGTAGATAAAATCAGAAATTTATCAGAAACAAAGTTTCTACTACACTTTCCAAACCTGCCACAATGTTCTCCTAAAAAAACCATCCAAAATAGCCCTAAAAATCTCCAAAATCTTAGCTAAATTGCTCAAGAAATTGAGTCTTGAAAATATTCAAAAACTTTCTCCAACAACACATCCATAATAGTAGTAAAGTCACAAATTTACCTTAAACAGAGCTTCCAAACCGCTTTATGAGCTTACTAATGTGTTTCTTGTGAAAACCCCTATAGAATAAACTTTTAAATTATCTAATTTGGACATGTAATGTCAGAGAATAGTTCCTCAAATATGTCCAAAAAAGTTGGTCGAGTCTTTAAAAGAAATATATAGGCCATAAAAGTGACCTTCACAGTCATAAGGCCTAGGCCCGCAATCATAGAGGTCCAAGAAAACCCCCTTTATCGCGAATGGAGCACGAGACCCACGATCACATAGATTTGACTCACGGACCTTCGAGAACGTGACATCCTGTTAGCGATCTTGAAGCACAACAGCCTGACCCTTCACGAACGCAGCTAAGGGGCACACGATCACAAAGAGTAATGAGGCCTGCACGAGATATTAGCTAAAAAATGATATTTTCCAAGTTTAAAAATCTTCGATAGGGTGTTTGAGATTCGTTCGAAACCTTATGTGTGCAAACAAACTATGCTACACCACCAAATTTGATGTTTCAAACTCAATGGAGCAGTCAAAATTTCCATACGAGGTTGTCATGACTGAATGTGGGTCTCCCTCTCAAGGCCATTTTAAACTAAATTCCATCAAAGGGATCAAAATGAGTCTAGAAGTCTCGGGAGCCGAACGAAAGGTTGTTTTAGACAAAATTTGACTTTTTAGAGCTAACCATGTTGTCAAAATTTCCATCCAAGTACATTTTCCAAGAATGTTGATCAAAGTCAACTCTAGGCCAAATTTCAAAGTCAAAATGCTAAATGGTAAAAAATTGCACTGAAGGCCTTGGTACGTGAGCCGACCATGCTTTAAGACTAATTTGACGATTCTGAAGCTAATGCAACTATCAGAATTCTGGTTTGATGTCGTCTCCCTAGAGTTTTTACTGATGTTAACTATTCAAATTTCAAGAGCTCAAAAACACAAAAACTGGCGTAAAATCTAGCTGAATGACCCAAAAATTGAGCTATTAGTTCCAACAAGTCATAAATGACCTAGGGTCACTGCACAAAAGCTCTAAATGATTAAAAAATAAGGAGTGGAGAAAATCACCTAGAGGGTCATCACAACATCCACTACTAAAAAGGCTTTTTGTCCTTGAAATTCAAGGACAATTGCAATCTCAAGCACGAAAGGACGAGGATACTGGGGCGTTATTCTCCACCAGACCTATAAGCACCCTCACGAAGCAAACAATACTAGGATAAAATTCTTACCCAAAAAAACCACAAACTTGCTTTAGGAACTATGAAAACTCTTCCAAATTCTTCTTTATCATCATTCCTCACTCAACTAAACCTGAAATATCTAAAATTTCCAGAACCACCCAAGAAAACCAAAACCACGCCGAAACTAGTGGATTAAGAAATCCAGAACCCTAGAAGGAATTAAAGCAATCTTACCATTTTAATTACCTACCTTAATTCTAAAATCCATCATCTTTGTCAATTAGAAGCATCTTATCGATCCTTATCTACCCTAAACAGTTCCAATGCAGTCTGAATTCCATCTACCAAACTTCAAAATACCAACTTTGAAAGAATCATACAGGCTATATGAATGCCAGAGAACAACCACGACCAAAACAAGAAACCTGACTTAAGAAAAAACCCAAAGCCATGCTTGCTTTTCAAAAATCACTTGTTTAGACTAACACAACACTTCTTGACTAACCATTCACTCCTGAAGATAATCACCTTGCTAATGACTAGGTCACCCCATGACTAATGCAAGTAACCTTCATCCACCATGAGAATTTTAGGAAACAGATACCATAGGCCCACAAGCACTCTCTTACTGGAGACCAAGCCCAACTACTTAAGTCCAAGATCTACTATGCTAGCAAGTGACAAGCAAACACAACCAATCCATAACCATGAGTTTGAAACAACCACGAGACACTACTATTCTAACTCTAACTCACTATCCTCGACCTTGAAAGCTACTATCGTCAACATGGAGAACTAACCACATCACTAACAAGAGACATTAAAGGAGTCAAACTCTCGATTCTCAGCTAGCCATAACCAATTTGCTAAACACTTGAAAGAAAAGAAATCAGGAACATGAATGAATGAAACGCATCGTACTATAGTCGGGGAAATAACCATGGCAAAGATTGGAAGTGATCTACCATGGTCATGACAATCTACCCATGATGCCACCTATAGTCACCCATTCTAAACCTCAAACCGAGGGAGTAAGATGAAACTAAAGCAACTTTTAAGTATACTAAGCCCAACTACCCGACTAAAAGGCCATACCTACCAACTACTTCCTTCTCTTAGCAATAACCTCACACCAGCTAACAACCAAAAACAACAAGGAGTATCCATCTAAACTAAGTACAATAGGAGTTTCGAAGTGAAGAACCAGTCAGGGTAGGCAAATTAAGCATAGATAAAAAATGCCTCTATAGCAAATATAAATCCAATGTCAAGACAATCCACTCAAAATCAACTCACAACACCAAGATACACACAAGTCTAGGTAAGACTAAAACAATAGTCATACAATGAATATAACAAGTAAAGTAAGCACTGATGGGTACGGACAACCCAACACCATATAATACAATCAAAAAAGAATTTCGAAGTAGAGGATAAAGAGTAGGCAGAAGATGATACAAATATAGACGGTGTTATAGTGTTGTTTGGGGGAATAATGAAGAAGCTACTCTGTTAGCTATGCATGGGGAAAACTCACAGATGGCAGGGAAACAATTGTAGACAAGAAGGGAGCAGCTGAGGATAAAATGGATATGACACAGGTTATAAAGCACATATCCATTCAAGGAGATTTGTCACCAACACAATCTAGAAAGTTGAGAGAGAAATTTAACAAGCCCATGAAATAGATAATGGGGGATACTTCTGCTATGCAGACGACTTCAAGGAAGTCAAAGAGGACAATAGTTAAAAACTCTAAATACCTATGAAGGCTCTAATCAAGAATATTAGGTTAGTAAACACTCAAAAAACATTTACTAGATTGATTAATCTTCACAAAAGGTATCAATTTTATTTTGTGGGTTTGATAAAACCATTTGAAGATAAGCGAGATTTAGATATATACAAGAGAAGGTTAGGGATGAATCAGGCTATTGCTAACACAAATGGCAAAATCTGGGCTTTTATAGATGAATTGCTGGAAGTAAAAATTATTAGTCACAAAGAACATCTTTTAACATTACACTTGTCTAATCAGGGGTATGGTATTGATGTTCATATGTCTTTGGTGTATACTAAATGCACTCCGAGTGAAAAGCTTCATCTATGGGAATCTTTGTACAATCTATCAAAAATCACAAATGTCCCTTGGCTTGTTGGAGGGAATTTTAATGTTATTTATAATGAAGAAGAAAAGCTTGGGGGTAGACCAGTTACAAATGTGGAAGTTAGAGATGTTATTCATTGTCAAGGAGTTTGTAATCTGGAAGATGTGGACTTTAAAGGAAGCAAGCACACTTGGTGGAATGGGAGAACAAATGATCAATGCATTTTTAAAAGGTTGGATAGGGTATTATGCAATAATAGATTGCAGGATTTGTTTCCAATACTTGAAGTGGAGCATTTGCTAAGGAATGGATCAGATCATACCCCTTTATTATTATATGTCGACACTAGTAGAGAAGATATTGTGAAACCTTTGAGGTTTCTTAATTTTTGGGTAAGGTAGGATTCAGTCAAAGAAGTCATTAAAAGAAATTGGAAAGCAGAGTTTGCATAAAATCCTTTTCTCCTGTGTCATCATAAGTTAAAGAAAGTTAAAAAGGCACTTGTGCAATGGAGTAAGGACACATTTAATAACATATTTCAAGAAATTGTTACTCTTAAAGAGGTTACTAAAGTGTTGGAAATTAAATTTGAAGGGGATTTATCAAAGTTTAATAGGGCTAAGTTGTACAAAGCTTAAGCAGACTTGAGGAAACAATTAGGAAGAGAAGAGAAATTTTGGAAGCAGAAAGCAAGGATAGAATGGTTTTAAAAATGGGGAGAGAAATACAAAGTTATTTCACACCATGGAGAAAGGGAGAACGACTAGATTGAAAGTCAAACGTATACAAGATGAGAAGGGGATCTGGCTAGAGCAACATGAGGATATTGTAAAGGCTGCTAAGGATTTCTATGAAAAATAGTTCGCTAAACAAGTGGATTGTGAGAACTATGATATGTTGAATGAGTTGCCAAGAGTAATTAACGATGAAATGAACGAAGAACTACAAAAAAATGCCAACTCTGGAGGAAGTTAAAGAGGCAGTGATAGGATTAAATAGGAACAATGCAGCAAAACCTGATGGGGTGACAGGATCCCTTTTCCAAGAAGTCTGGGAGATTATCAAGGATGATGTATATAATATGGTAAGAGATTGTTTTGGGGAGAGGAACTTCCTAGGTTCATTACACATACTACCCTAGTGATTTTACCAAAACAAAGCTAGTGGTTAATACCTTTTCTAATTTAAGACCTATTTATTTTAGTAATTTTATGAATAAGGTCTTTTCTAGGATTATCCGTGAGAGGCTTAAGCTTGTTTTGCCACTGTTTATCTCTCTGGAGCAAGATGAGTTTGTTAAAGGGATCAGAAGTATTAAGGAGAATGTTCTAATGGTGCAGGAAATTCTTTCTGAAATTAGAAAAAGGGGTAAAGTTTCAAATCTAATGATTAAATTGGACATGATCAAGGCCTATGATAAAGTTAAATGGGTGTATTTATTGAAGGTCTTAAGGAGAATTGGCTTTGGGGAAAGACTAATTGATATGGTCTTTAGGTTGGCAAGTAATAACTGATATTCGATATTAATCAATGGACAACCTAAAGTCTTTTTCAAATCATCTAGAGGACTAAAGCAACGGGATCCATTGTCCCAACACTTTTCATTATTACAGCTGAAGCTATCTCAAGAGCCTTAAACAACCTACTAGTCAATAAATATTTTAAATCTTTTGGTATGCCTAGAGGTACCCCTAGGGTGAATCACTTGGCTTTTGCAGATGATATGATAATCTTATTTAAGGCGGATGTGAGAACAATAAAAATGATATTTGACACCCTAAAGAAATATGAAGATGTGTTAGGGCAGCGGGTCAACAAAGAAAAAAATGCAATCTATCTTTATCATAGTGTGCAAGATGGTGAAGCTATGGTGCCAGAAGTTGCATTAGGAATTTTGAGAAAGGAGTTTACTTTTCGATCACTTAGATTGTCCTATATTTTATAAAAGAAAACAAAAATTGTACTACTAGCAACTAACTCAGAGAATTGGTTTAAAACTGCAAGGCTAGAAGGGCAAACTTCTATCTTACAAGGGAAGGACAGTATTAATCAAGCATATGCTTTAAAGTATCCCTATACATTGTTTGTCAGTAATGAATCCCCCAAAAGGAGTACTAAATCATATCCAAAAGATGATGACACATTTTTTCTAGAGTAATTGCATAGAAGGAAAAGTCGACATAAGATGAGATGGAGTAACCTATGTCTTCTCGAGATAGACGGGGGATTAGGTTTTTGTTTGATGCATGATATCTCAAATGCTCTTTTTTGCAAACTATGGTGAAATTTCAGGACTAAAGAGTCTATGTGGAGTATTTTCATGAGAAAAAAATACTGCAAAAAGAAGAATATTAATAAAGTAGTGTGGAAGTAGGGTTGTGGTGGATCACAAGTGTGAAAAAAGATGTTGATAGCAGGGACCTTATCAAACATCAAATTCTTTGGAAAATTAAAGGTGGTGATGCAATGGTCTGGTATGATAACTAGGCTGGGCTAGGAGATTTATATAATTTGAGCATTGCGGATAACATTAGGCTGGAATCTCAGGCAAAAGGTGAAGGAACTTATAGTACAGGGAGAATGGAATGTCCAATTAATTAATGAATTATTTCCTCAAGAGATAGTTCACCACATTCTTACTAATGTTAAACCTCCAAGGGTAGAAAGGGGAGAAGATAAACCATGTTGGATGTTAGAAGCAAATGATTTTTTTTCCAGTCAAGTTTGCTTGTCAGTATGCAGGGCATAGAGATGATAAAAATAGAATTTTTAAGTGGATTTGGACAAAGGGAATGCCCTTTAAAATGACTTTTCTGTTATGGAGACTTTGAAAGTATAGAATTCCAGTGGATGACACTTAGAGGAGGAGGTGGGGTATGGAAGAACCCTCTAGATGTTGGTGTTATGAAGAAGCTGATCAAGAAACACTAGCCCATGTGTTTCTAGAATCATTTATTGCTAACAAGACATGATCCTATTTTTGTTCTTTTGCAGGTTTAAACATGAATGGACTATCTTTAAGGGAAGTCCTTGTGTTGTGGGGGGGGGGGGGGGGGGACTTATTAAGGACCTTAGGTCATCTTT
>JBCEWC010011041.1:0-17072 GCA_038996855.1 Solanum aculeatissimum
ACTTTCAATTGATGATAACCCGAATGGAGATCTATTTTGGAGAAATGAGTAGCCCCTTGAAGTTGGTCAAACAAATCTTCAATCCTAGGCAAAGTTGAGTGAAACCACTTGTGTTGAAAAGCTAACTCAAAGAGCTTCAATTTGATATGTGGTATCTCACATGGTTCATCCCACATCAACAGTTATGACTGTTTGAAGTACACTGCCGAAACTTTCCCTCTAGGCCATTAACTAGCCCAATTTGCATTCGGCCATTTAACTCAACCCGTGGCCAACAAAACTCAACCATGTCTTGTAGTACATCATAGAATGCCAACCATAAGAATATTTCAAAAAATTTCGGGTTGTTACAGATACGCCCAAACTCACACCTCAATTGAAGTGCAAAGCGGTCATTGACCAAATATAGAACCCAACAAGAGTTGGGGTCGATCCCACAGGGAATACGTGAAAATACAACTAGAAGTACTTCGTCTCACGTGAAATTCCTATTTCCAAAATAATAATACAAAATGAAAATGGGAGTTTTTGCAGTAACATCTAAACTAACTGACAAATGTATTCTACTAATTTCTATCTATGACGACTATTGAGATTCAACAATGACTAGCTAGACTAGGTTTTTGGTTCCCATTACACAAATTTCAATATTCAAACTTAAGGCTTTTGTGACCGTAATCTCATATACAGAGTAAGTAAATAGTTAACACCTAATTCACCTTCCAGTCCTTCTTAGGTTTATATCGTTCCTTACCTTCCAGTCTTAGAACGTTTCACTTATTCAAATCTTACTTTTCACTCTAGGATACTCTCACCTTCTGGTCTCGAATACTTAGACTAGGTTAAAAAACCTGAATTCTACCACAAAACTCTTTTCCTAATCACTACCTCCCTTTCGGACAAACAACGAATACAGGGTTACCCCAATGCGTCGACTCATCAAGGTTTAAGTTCAATTGAAGATATCTTATGGTGCATATGGTGATCACTTCCGACGTTAGCCCTAAATTTGCCTATCTTCTTTGGTAATCATGGTCCCCACAACCCTAGTTGTGGGTTTAGCCTAGCATGCTTGAAGAATTCAAATAAGAACAAGATGAAGAAGACATAAATCACACTTATGATTGAAAGATCAAAGAAATTACAACTCGCACTTGCAATTCAATGGATCAAACGTAGCAAAAAGATTGCAAAAGTAATGTGTCTAACACAAATTCACCTCGGTCTATATTCAGCCGTCAGTAACAACACAAAATGACCTAATAAAAATATATTTATATGATTTAAAACAAATCCTAAATGAAATAGAAAAATCGGGCGTCGGCACGCTAAATCGGCAACTACACGGACCGTGTAAGGTTCAACGGTCCGTGTCACCTCCCGTATAAATCCCCTTAGAGCCGTACTTCACTAGCTCCTTGGATGAACTCACTGCCTCAGTTGACGAGCATATGTAACGGACCATGTACTGTCACACGGTCCGTTTAGGACACCGTCTGACTTGCCTTGGTCTTTGTCTTGAGTGTGCACTTTGGCATCGATTCTGTGGTTTTTAACGGTAGGCGAAACGGTCCGTGTAACTGCCAACGGCTCGTCACATTCTCCGTGTGCTTTGACTTGGGCTCAAATCCTTGACAACTTCATGGCCAGCTTTCTGCCTTGGTTCACGGACAGTCACACGGCCCGTGAAAGAGTACATGGGCTATCAATCCTCCCGTTCGATCAGACTTGTCTAATTTTCTCTTCACTCAGCTTTGGCTCTTCTCTGCCACTTCTCATGGCCAGCCTCACGACCCGTGCAAGGTCACACAGCCCGTGGAGCTGACCGTGTGAGACTAAGACTGGCCCATTTTGGGCATTTTCTTTCTCTATCGACAGTGTTTGTGCCTTGCCCGAATTTCCTAAAAATACACTAAACAAAACATTAAACGCACAAAATTTTCTTGAGAACTTACAAAGATTTTACCTGAAAAGCATTAAATGATGAGCACTGTCGCGACTCATCAACACCCTCAACATAAAATCCTTGCTTGTCCTTAAGCAATGACTCACAACACACAAACACAAGCCCCTAATAGGTAACATGCAATAATCCCTGCGTTAGTCAGAATCACACGCAAACATAACTTTAACATGCACATACACCCCCACAGACTTACACAAATCCAGCTAAGGATCATGTTATGTCCATCTAATCTTTTTATACTCAAAAATCACAATGGTCGGTCAGGTAAGCATCAAAAGCGTGTATGGATGGTGCCCTCACCACAAAGAAGTCTCACACACAGTATATGATTGCAAAACAGAGACTGGAATGTAGGCACTCACGCTCACAACAGATTTCCAATTGACACACAAGTACAGACCATAAGCTTGCCTTTATTTTCATCACCTCGACTCTTGAACAACCTTTTTAGGATCACTATAGGACTTTTATGGCTTGTAACATAGGCTCGGGTTAAGGTGTGGTACATTTAGGGTCAATAGTGACTAAATAGGCCCCTCCAAAGTACTACCTGGACTTAGCCCTCACTTCTAGTTACCAAATTCTCATTTTCCCCTCTCTCCGCATGTTTTAGGAAGCATTGCCACTTTTTCATTCTTGTTGTTATTATTATTGTTATATATACATATATGTATTATTTTTTTTCTGTGGCTTTGCTCCCCATTTTTCAGTTTCTTCGTATTCCCCATTTTTTTATATCACCATTTTCCTTATACTCTTTACTTTTTCTAACATAGTCACCCTCAACTTAGGTTTTTTGCCTATATTGAGGTGCACAGTGTCTTTCTAACAGGACCAGGGCCAATAAAAGCCACCCTCAACATAGGTGTTAACCTAATGTGAGGTTCACGATGTCCTTGGAGAGACCAGGGCCAATATTAGGATTTACATCAAAGTAGGCAAGGTGAGTTGGGTGATCACAAAGAAAAAGGTTCATTTCGGCTCAACGTTTGGTTCAAAGGGACACTTTCATTTGGTTGGTCGATTTAGGCTAAGTGACTTTTCACAAAAAATGGTCTAAGATCCTTTCCTAATTCAGTCATTCAAGCATTTCAGTGAGACTAACTAGGCAAGTTCTAGCTTACAAGTGTGCCAACTGATTTCAAACACTAGGCTCACACGCACATGGCACACATCCAACGCTAACTAGCACCAGCCAACCAAGTTTTTCTCATTCATTTGAAATTATCAACTAGACGATATACACAACCTTAGCACAAAATCACACAAAGTCATTAGGGCAGAATGCATGTACACGTCATCACTGTGACTATCATCATACCAACTCAGGATTATTACCCAACCTATTAAAGACTTTATGTTTATGCAGATATACAACCTAAACATGCCAGTTCTACTAGATAGACCACCTGAGAGAAAAGAAACATGGCAACAAAAACTCCCAGGAGATAGGAATGCCCTACTCCCACCAAAAAGACAGTGTATTTCCCTCAATGCACAAAAAGTAGGAAATATAAGAACAAAAGGGTAAGGATATACCTGGGACGCACTAGGTGTCGGGCTGATCCGGTACATTAGCATGCGATCCTCCAGCGGGGTCGTGTCTCTCAACTTGGGGTCCTCCAGCAGACACACTCCCAGACGCTCCAGCTTGTGCCGCCTCAAGAGACAACCTTTCTTGCTCCGCGTGCAACGTTGTTGCTCTCCGACTGGCCCCAAGTGCTTTGCGCAACTGTTTGGCTTGTGCCTCTTGAGGATCCTTGGGTGGGTTGTGGTGGTGTTGGTGCTTCTTGTCCTTCCCTCTTCGGCGGAAAGGCTTTGGTGGAGCCATAGTGGATGTCGCATGTGCCGGAGGTGGCGCAACCCATAAACCCTCCAAAGAAGGGGCTGGAGCAGGAGCTGAAAAAAGGTCCAACAGTGACTTAGCAGGAGGAGGTGGAGGAGGGGCATTATACTTGGCCATAAGTACGGCTACTTGGTTCTTCAACTCGGCAACCGTGTTAGCTATATTGGATGCCTCCCTCCCTGATAGATTATTGATCTTCTCCTGGAAGTATGTCTCCAAGCCATTGATCTGGGTATGGAGAACCACTATCTCTTTGCACAGCTCAGAGCGGATCGACTCTGCATGATTCTGGAGTACCTGTGGCATGCGCTCCACTATCTGATCAATAATAGCCCGTGTCTACCGTTGCGCATTCACCAGATGGGTCAAGAACTCATAGGGCACATAGACATACCCTGGAGCTGCTGCCTCCTGGGAAGAGCTACCCCCAGCCTGCTCCGATGCTCCACCGGTCGGGGGCATCCCTGTAACTCCTTCCAAATCCATGGGTTGCTGTGGGTCGGCTTGAGGAAACACTAGCGGGGCTCCGTATCGCTGCATCCTTGTTCAGAATAGGGGGTTGTTGACGTCTTTGATCAAAGCTATGTTTACCCCCGCTGTTGGATATGTCTTCTGGTCCAAGTATCGCGTGACAGGAACCTGGGCCCATCGATAGAGAGCTCTAATGAGGCAAGGGAATGGCATGGCTGATCGCTCACTGAGGGCCCTGTCCCTCATCTTAGTAGCTATGACACGCCCTGCATTGATGGGATAGCGGGCTATGAGGCATTCCACCAGGGAAGCCTGCGACAACTGAAGAATGTTGTCATTAAAAGTGGGTCACAGACGGGCTCGCACCACAGACCACCAAAACTTAGCCTAAAAATTTAGGGAGGCTTCCGTAATGGGGTCCATGGGTCAGTGACCCAGGCAGCCTCAACGCCGTGCAAAGTGATTTGTTGTGCAATCCAAGTGGCGACAACAACTCTGGAGGCAGGATCCGCCAACAATGCCGACTCAGAGACCTGATAGACTTTCGCAGCATAGAGTCCGTCAGCTGGCGGTCTGTACTCGGGTCCATGCAAGAACCGGTTGATAGTGGCCTTCGATATATCCACTTCTTGCCCCCGAATGGTCAAACTAGGTAGAGGGTTCACATTCCCAGCTATGTACCTCTGTAACCTCCTAGTACCACCTCCCACTGAATTCAGCACGTTTACCGTATAAGCTTAGTAGAATTCCTGGATGAGGGCAGGCCCATAGAACCTAGGCTTTTGGGTCATCCACCCCAACTCGTGGAATTTGAAGGTGGGTTTGATATTCGGGACTGCATCAAAGTGATCGGTGAAGACGATCAATTCTGGGATCACTGTGCGCCTCTGAAAACCCCAGAACCTTTGGTCATCCCGTTACAATAGATGTCCCTGCTGCCTGGAGTGGTCCACCGGCCACGGAGAAATAGGAGGGTAGTTCAGGCCTCTTCCTCATTAGGAGCACGAGCAACCGCAACATGTATATCATCATCGTCGTTGTCTCGAAGCTCAGCAGCCTATGAATCATCCGGGTGGGGCGGTGTATCGGGGTCGACCGCATGTTCTGTGTCCTCAAATTACTAGACAGCAGCCGCCTCCGCGCCCTCGAGAAGTGGTGGCCGCAAAGTGGAGAGGGGAGTCACCTGTCGGGTCCTCCGGGACCGAGTCGTGTGGGGGGAATGAGGTGAGACAGTTCCACTATATTGAGCCTCCACCCCCTCCGATGAATTCGAGCCCAAACTACTCCCTGTTGTTGGACTAGATGATTCGGTGGGAGAATCACGGAGTCTAGTTTGCCGATGAAGACCTATCTTGCCTGAAAGCATAAAGTAAGTACCATTAGTCTTTGTAGATAAACAGTCAAATCAAGACTCGACGAGTACTCAGACTTCCATGTTAGTGGTACTACATGACAATGACCCTTAAGAGTGGCGTCACCCGGTCTATCATTGGGAAATTGCAAGTAGACCCCTTTTTGGTAAACACGACAAACATGCAACAACTAAAAAAAATCAAACAAAAACTAAGTGCAGGACAACTGGACGGAACAATACACGGGTTGTGTGATGTGGCACCGCCCGTGGAAAGGTTCGTCTGGCAGGACTTGGGACATTTGGATGATGGGAATCTAGACGGGACCTCACAGGGACCGTGCGACTTGGAACGGTCCGTGAGATGGGTTGTTTGCATCATCATTTCCAGCCGTTCAACACATGCCTAGGTCAAGCCCAACGGGCATCTACAGGGTCCGTGTACAATGACACGGTCCTTTAACAGTGTCGTTGGATGTGCCGGGTATGAATTTTTTATGGTAACTCCACAAATCCAGCCAACCCATTCATAAATCGGAGACAACAATAACTTTCCCAACAAATATCACCACAAATACTTCAATTTCGACCCCCCAACCTACATTGACACCCTAATTTCCAATATATTTGCTAAGAACAACTTAAGGTGTAACAATGGTGGATTTTACATACTCACAACCCGATTTTCACACAAAATTCAAGCTTTATTCAGAATAGACTCGGATGGAACACCAATTTCGAGAAAAATAAAGACAAAACCATAAGCTTACTTACTTGAGTTTTGATGAAATTAGAGGGTGAGTGACTAGAATGAGATGGCACACCACGTGTAGTGTGAGACGGAGCGTGAAAGTGCTTACAATCCGTGGAGAAAAAGATGGGTTTGAGAGAGTTTGAGTGAAAAAAAGTGAAAGAATGAATTTTGGGAGAAAGAGTAGCCTAAATTATATTCGGTTAACCCGGTCAAACGGTTGTGTCACGGTAACCTATACGGACTGTCCCAAGTTAACGGTCTATTAAGTTGTCCGTGAATTTATACTTGTGGCATATTATTGGGTTATTCACCCAGGGTGTGTACTGTAGTATTACACGGTTGTCCTCACGGTCCGTGTAGCGTTACACGACCCATTTGGCCTTTCGCGTGAAGGGACTTGGGTTCTATGAACAACATATCCAAGGGGGAGTTACTGCCATAATACACAGTTGACTTCACGGTCCATGTGAGATCACACGGCCAGTTTGGCCATCCGTGTAATGTGACTTGGATTTATTGCGTGACATTAGCATGGGGTAATTTTCTATCCTACTTCACAGATTGCCTCACGGTCCGTGTGTCATCTCACGGGCCTTTGGGATCGTCTGTGTCTTGGGACTTAACTTTTCTGGGACACATTTTAATGGATTTGGTCACTGGCCCAGTTCACGATCGACCTCACGGTCCGTATGGTGGCACACGAGCCGTTTGGCCGTCCGTGTCAGTTGACTTGTGATTTTTTTGGGCAACAGTTTGGTGGGATCGGTCACTGGCCTAATTCAAGTTCGACTCACGGTTCGTGTGGTGTCACACGGGCCGTTTGGCCTACTATTTCATGGGACTCAGATTTTTTACCCAATCGAGATGCACTTACCTGGAAGGTCGTGGCTACGTCATACTCGCAGGTCGTGTGGCACACAAGCCCTGGGTAATGATGTGCCACAGGCCTTAGTTTAGCTTGCAAGGTATCCGCCATGACTCTCTAAAGTGCCCATTTAAACATATCCACCTGCCTCTGCGATGACAAAAATAAAAAAAACTAATGACGTACGATAAGTAAACAAAAACTAATATTTAAACATGGGTTGCCTCCCATGAAGTGCTTGATTTTACGTCGCGGCACGACACAGCTTCCTGATTACTCAGACTTCATCAAGGTGTAATACCTCTACCACCAAGGCTTCAGATACATCACCCATATATTGCTTGAACCTTTGTCCATTCACCTTGAACCAGTGACCATTCTCTGACTCTAACTCTAATGCACCATGGGGGGAAAATTGAACAACCTTATACGGGCTTGCCCATCTGGATTTCAACTTACCTGGAAATAGCCGTAACCGACAGTTGTAGAGCAGCACCTTGTCTCCCACATTAAAGCTTCGTGGTGCTATGTGTCTATCGTGGTGTGCCTTCATCCTTGCCTTATACAGAGCAGCACTATCGTATGCTTGCAACCGCACCTCATCTAGCTCATTTATTTGATCTAACAGCAGATCTGTGGCTTCATCTAAATTCAAATTCAACTTCTTTAGGGACCACAATGCCCTATGCTCAAGTTCCACAGGTAAGTGACACGCCTTACCAAATACCAATTGGTATGGGGATATACCGATAGGGATTTTGTAGGCAGTACGGTAGGCCCACAACGGATCATCAAGTTTTCGTGCCCAATCGATCCTGGAAGCATTCACGGACTTTGTCAAGATCTCTTTGATTTCACTGTTAGACACTTCAACCTGGCCACTAGTTTGCGGATGATAGGGGGTGGCGACCCAATGTTGTTTGACTCCATACTTGGCTAAGGCTGCTCGGAATATCCTGATATAGAAATGAGTTCCCCCATCAGTAATGATAGTTTTGGGGGTCCCAAATCTGGAGATGATATTCTGCCTCAGAAACTGTGTTATGCTCTTACACTCGTTGTTCGGTAGCGCTACTGCTTCCACCCACTTGGAAACATAGTCCACCGCTACCAAGATGTACCGCATCCCATAAGAGCTCACAAATGGCCCCATAAAGTCAATACCCCAGACATCAAAAATTTCAACCTCAAGAATGGGCGTCAAGGGCATCTCTTGGCGCCTAGAGATATTTCCTTGTCTCTGACATTGGTCACACCCCACTACTAAGTCATGTGTATCCTTATACAGAGTGGGCCAATAGTACCCACATTGAAGTATCTTTTTAGCCGTTCGGGCGCTACTGTGGTGCCCTCCCACGGGAGAAGCGTGACATGCTTCCATTATGCTCAACATCTCTGCTTCAGGAATGCACCGTCAGATAATCCCATCAGTACATGTACGGAATAAGAATGATTCATCCCAGAAGTATCTGCGTACATCATGCAAAAATGTTTTCCTCTAGTGAGAGGTTAAGTCCTCGGGCATGAGGTCACTCACCAGATAGTTAGCAAAATTAGCATACCATGGAATTAAGTCAACAGAAGAAGTTAATACCTGCTCATCAGGGAATGAGTCGTCAATGGTGAGCCAGTCTTTCTCCTTCTATTCGTCCTCCAGACGAGACAAGTGATCTGCCACTTGGTTTTCAGTTCCTTTTCTGTCTTGGACCTCAAAGTTGAACTCTTGTAATAATAGAACCCACCGGATCAATCGTGGTTTGGCGTCCTTTTTGGTCATGAGGTATCTCAGTGCTGCGTGATCAGTATACACAATTACCTTGGTCCCCAAAATGTAGGCTCTAAACTTATTGAACGCATAGACTACATCCACCAGTTCCTGCTCAGTTACAGTATAGTTCCTTTGGGCCTCGTTCAGGGTTTTGCTAGCATAGTAAATCGGGTGAAAGATTTTGTTGTGCTTCTGACCCAGCACAACTCCCACAGCAGTACCACTCGCGTCACACATGATTTCAAAAGGGCATGACCAATCTGGGGCCACAACCACAGGTGCAGTAATCAACTTCTGTTTTAGAGTCAGAAAAGTCTGCTTGCAGCTTTCATCAAAGTGGAATTTGGCATCTCTTTTTAGCAGCTTGCATAATGAATGTGCTATTTTGGAAAAGTCCTTTATGAATCGGCAGTAGAATCCCGCGTACCCCAAGAAACTTCTCACACCTTTAACTGAAATCGGTGGTGGTAGCTTTTCAATCACTTCAATTTTTGCCTTATCAACCTCTATACCACTTTTGGAGATCTTGTGGCCAAGGACTATGTCCTCCTTGACCATGAAATGGCATTTCTCCCAGTTCAACACTAGGTTTGCCTCTTCACAGCGCTGTAAGGCTTTGTTCAAGTTCAGAAGACAGTCATTAAAGGAATCACCTACCACTGAAAAATCGTCCATGAATACTTCCAAGGTGTCCTCAACCATATCAGAGAAGATTGACATCATGCATCGCTGAAATGTAGCTGGGGAATTACACAGTCCAAATGGCATCCGTCTAAAAGTGAATGTTCCATAGGGACAGGTGAATGTAGTCTTCTCTTGGTCTTCAGGTGCTATTGATATCTGATTATATCCCTAATAACCATCCAGAAAACAATATCATCCTCTATCTGCTAACCGATCTAACATCTGGTCCATGAAGGTCATGGGGAAGTGTTTCTTCAAGGTCCATTTATTTAGTTTTCTGTAATCCATGCACACCCGCTAGCCTGTTATAGGGTGTGACGGGACCAACTCGTTCCTGTTGTTAGCTATGACTATTATTCCCCCTTTTTTGGGTACACATTGGACTGGACTAACCCACTAGCTATCTTAAATTGGGTATATCACCCCAGTATCCAACCGCTTAATGATTCTTTCTTAATAACCTCTTGCATGGGCGGGTTTAGCCTGCGCTAGTGTTCGATGTTGGGCATGCAGTTATCTTCCAGTTTGATTTTATTAGTGCATATGTCAGGTGGGATTCCCACAATATCAGCTATAGACCACCCAATCACCTTTTTGAATCTTTGTATTACCTCCAACAGTGCTACCATCTGTGCATCCTGCAAATCTACAACCACAATCACAGGTAAAGTATTATTAGTGCCAAGGAAGGCGTACCTTAAATGTTGTGGCAGTTCTTTGAGCTCCACTGTGGGAGGCTCTTCAATCGAAGGTTTAGCAGGTAGCGACGGTCTATTCTGCAAGTCTAGGTCCAACCTTCTCGGCATGTAGGGTCTAGTTTCCCTACCTTTCAATGCTTGCACTGTACCCTTATAGTCGGTCATATTGTCATCGAGAAAGTTCATAATGACCACAACCAGCTCATCAACACTCAGTTCCTCTTCAACTGGAACCTCAGAAAAGTATGTTACCTCTACATCTATGACAGACATTACTGGCATCTCCTTGAACCTCTTCATATATGCACATACATTGAATTTGACTTCTTCAGTGTTCAATCGGAAGGTCAACTCTCCTTGTTCCACGTCCACCAATTCTCTGCCGGTAGCCAAGAATGGTCTCCCAAGAATGATGGGGACCTCAAAGTCGACCTGGCAATCAAGAATAACAAAATCTGCAGGAAAAATAAACCTGCCTACCTTTACCAGCACATCACATAGGATTCCCACTGGCCTCTTTACTGACCTGTCTGCCATAAGCAGTCGCATCATCGTGGGTGTGGGGGATCCCAAACCCAACTGTCGGTATACTGCTAGTGGCATTAAATTTATACTAACTCCCAAATCGTAGAGAGCACGTACAAAATCAAACGCTCCTATTGTGCATGGGATGGTAAAAGCCCCAGGGTCCTCCTTTTTCTCAACCAATAATCTTGTACCGATGGCACTGCAGTGGTAGAGGGTCCCAGATGACTCAGATGTGATAGTCCTTTTCTTGGTTACCAGGTCCTTCATGAATTTGGCATAGCCCGGCATCTGCTCTAGTGCTTCCACTAGGGGTAAGTTGACAGATAATTCTTTTAGCATTTCTAAAAACTTCTGGAACTTGCCATTGTCTTGCTTTTTTTCAGCCTTTGTGGAAACGGTGGTGGCGTCTTAGGGACATTTGGCAAGGGTGTTAGTTCTGGTATGTACATACTATTTGATTTCCGACCAATCTCAGCGTCTTTGGGCGTCTCACCTGCTTCCTCCCCGACCTCATCAGGTTGGTGCACTTCTGTACTGGCTTCACCACTACTCCCTTGAACTCCCTTATCTCTGATTGGCACTGGTTCAGGAAGCATCATTCCGCTCCTAGTAGTCACCGCCATGTAGTGCCCATCATTTTTGGGGTTTTGGATGGTATCACTAGGAGGGGCCCCAACCTTTCTTTGATTCAGTGAAGCAGATAACTGACCCATTTGGTGTTCCAGTTGTTTAATTGAAGTGGAGGGAGAGTCCACTAACTGACGAATATTTGACATTTCCCCACGCATGTCTCTCACCCCACACTCAGTCGCTTTCACCTTGTCCAACACTTTAGCCATCATCTCTTCGAGCTTTGAGGAGCCATTGCCCATGTTTGGGCGCTCTCTATTCATAGGAGGTACATATGGTGCAGGTCGATCATTTCTAAAGTTATCTCTATTCTGCCAATTGCCATTATCTCTCACCATAGGTCGATCATAATAATTTTCTCTTCCATAGTTCCGACCTTGGTTTCAGGAGTTAAAAGGCCGGAAACCCCCTGGCTATTTAGCAACTTAGCATCTTCGTCGAACTCGTACCCTGCATCATCATACCTGTGCCAAGTCTACTACTTTGACCTTTTCCATACCTCCACCCAACAGCTTCTTTGTCAGTAGGTCCATCTGAGTTCACATATGAGTCATGTCTTGGTCACGTTCCTCTTCTTTCTTGCACTGCTCAACACTTATCCCAATAAAGAACCCTGAGCAATCGCCATTTTTTGTGTACCAGGCTCTGTTGTTTTTGGCCGCTTGATCTAAGATGCCGATAATATCGGAAAATGTTCTGTCCATATACGAACCCCCACAATCTACATTAACAATAGGCTTAGTCATAAAGTTGCACGACCGGTAGAAAACCTCCTTTAGATGCTCATCTGTGAGGTTATGGTTCGGGCATTGCTTAATCTTTTGCCTGAACCGCTCCCAGGTCTTGTATAGCACCTCTGTCGGTAACTACCGATGTGAACCTATCTCATCTTTCAGCTTAAGTTTTGCAGATGCTGCAAAAAATCTTTCTAAGAATGTTTCCTTCAGCTCACCCCAGGTGTGGATAGAATCGTAACATAGTGCAGGTGGAGACAAAGTTCATGATATGTTGGTTGGCTTTTTCATGTGGTTGTCCCATGAACAGACCTTTCAGCTACAACATCTGCAACATAGTGCTGGTGATTGTGAACTTTACTCCCACTGGCAGTGGCGGCAAGACAATTGCTCCTGTAGCCCCAGCGCCATCTTCCTCATCATATCTTGCTCGTGGCTGCTGGTCAACAGGTGGCTGGATACGGGGCGGTAGTCTAACGCCAACGTGGTGTTGAGGAGGAACCACCGGTGGAACTCTCTCAACATCCAGATCATGAATACCAAGTCCATTATAGCCCCTATTTTTGACATTAAGTGATAATTCTTGTCACCGCTGCACCTCACGCTCTTGTGCATTCATTCTTCTGATGGATCTCTGTAGCTCTGGGTCCTAGGCGATTAAAGGTTCGCTTTTATTGCGGGTGGCGGGCATACAAAAACTGTCTCCTGCAGTACTAACAAACAAAACAAAAAGTAAAATCAGGAAATAGAATTACACTAAAACTAGCACTAATAGGTTATATCTTCGCCGTCTTCCCCAGCAACGGCGCCAAAATTTGATACGCCCAAACTCACACCTCAATTGAAGTGCAAAGCGGTCGTTGACCAAATATAGAACCCAACAAGATTTGGGGTCGATCCCACAGGGAATGCGTGAAAATACAGCTAGAAGTACTTCGTCTCACGTGTAATTCCTATTTCCAAAATAACAATGCAAAATGAAAATGGGAGTTTTTGCAGTAACATCTAAACTAAGTGACAAATGTATTCTACTAATTTCTATCTACGACGACTATTGAGATTCAACAATGACTTACTAGACTAGGTTTGTGGTTCCCATGACACCAATTTCAATCTTCAAACTTAGGGCTTTTGTGACCGTGATATCATATACAGAGTAAGTAAACAGCATACACCTAATTCACCTTCCAGTCCTTCTTAGGTTTATATCGTTCCTTACCTTCCAGTCTTAGAACGTTTCACTTATTCAAATCTTACATTTCACTCCAGAGTACTCTCACCTTCCGGTCTCGAGTACTTAGACTAGGTTAAAACCCCCGAATTCTGCCACAAGACTCTTTTCCTAATCACTACCTCCATTTCGGACAAACAGTGAATACAGGGTTACCCCAATGCGTAGACTCATCAAGGTTTAAGTTCAATTGAAGATATCTTATGGTGCATACGGTGATCACTTTTGACGTTAGTCCTAAATTTGTCTATCTTCTTTGGTAATCATGGTCTCCACAACCCTAGTTATGGGTTTAGCCTAGCATGCTTGAAGAATTTGAATTAGAACAAGATGAAGAAGACATAAATCACACTTACGATTGAAAGATCAACGAAATTACAATTTGCACGTGTAATTCAATGGATCAAACGTAACAAAAATATTGCAAAAGTAATGCGTCAAACACAAATTCACCTCGGTCTATATTCAGCCGTCAGTAACAACACAAAATGACCTAATAAAAATGTATTTATATGATTTAAAATAAATCCTAACCGAAATAGAAAAATCGGGCGTCAGCACGCTAAATCGGTAACTACACAGACCGTGTAAGGTTCAACGGTCCGTGTCACCTCCTGTCTGAATTCCCTTAGACCCGTACTTCACTCGTTCTTTGGACAAACTCACTGCCTCAGTTGACGAGCATATGTAATGGACCGTGTACTGTCACACAGTCCGTTTAGGACACCGTTTGACTTGCCTTGGTCTTTGTCTTGAGTGTGCACTTTGGCATCGATTTTATGGTGTTTAACGGTAGGCAAAATGGTCTATGTAACTACCAACGGCTCGTCACATTCTCCGTTTGCTTTCACTTGGGCTCAAATCCTTAACAACTTCATGGCCAGCTTTCTACCTTGGTTCACGGACGGTCACACGGCCCGTGAAAGAGTACACGGGCCGTCAATCCTCCCGTGTGATTAGACTTGTCTAATTTTCTCTTCACTCAGCTTTGACTCTTCTCTGCCAATTCTCATGGCCAGCCTCACGGCCCGTGCAAGGTCACACGGCCCGTGGTGCTGACCGTGTGAGGCTACGACTGGCCTATTTTTGGGCATTTTCTTTCTCTATCGACGGTGTTCGTGCCTTGCTCGAATTTCCTGAAAATACACTAAACAAAACATTAAACGCACAAAATGTTCCTGAGAACTTACAAAGATTTGACCTGAAAAGTGTTAAATGATGAGCACTTTCGCGACTCGTCAATAAGCTCACAGTCCGTGTGAAAGCACCTAGTCCATGAACAGTGCTATGGGAGGCATCATGAACACGTCTCAAAAAAACAACTCGTAGATCCGGCATGTAGGTCCATGGATCGGAGGGTAGCCATCCTTCCACACACATGACACATTGAATACTCAAGTTCTATCCAAAAAAATGACATTCACTACCTAATTTCAAAGAATTTTCAAGAAAAACTTCAAAGGTTCATCAATGGTGGTTCAAGACACCCAATTCTCGATTTACCCAATCACAACACAATTTACCACCCCAACTTTCAAGTTTTTCATAAAGAGAAGCACATGAAACACCAATTTTGCCAAAAAAATAAAGAAATCAAAGGATTACTTACTTGATTCTTGACGAAATTAGGAGGTGAGTGAAGACAATGAGGTCTCAAACCAAGTATGTTATGAAACGGAGCATGAGGAAGCTTGCAATTCGTGGTTAGGGAGATAGGTTGTGAGGGTGTTGAGAGAATATGAAAGGGAGTTGAAAAGAAAGTATGAGGAAAAGTGAGAAATGGGGTGTTGGGGTTGAATAAATTCAATTTACATCGGTCAACCCGATCAAACGCCCATTGCACGGACAGCTACACGAACCGTGTGATGGTACACGGGTCGTTTGGCATTTCATGGACCGTGACTTAGCATTTGACCAGCTTCCCTAGAGGAGGCCTTCACTACCCCACTTCACGGTTGGACACACGATCCGTGTGGTGTTACACGGGCCATTTGGTTGTCTGTGTATTGAGACGTGGGTTGTTGACCAACATTCCTGGAGCATGCCTTCACTGCCTCACTTAACGGTTGGCCTCACGGTCCGTGTGGTATCACATGGTCCATTTGGCCATCCGTGGTTATTGACTTGGACTGTTGACCAACTATCCTGAAGGATAAGTTTACTACCCCACTTCACGGTTGGCCTCACGGTCCGTGTGGTATCACACGGGCCGTTTGGCCGTCCGTGGGTTGAGACTTAGGTTTTTAACCAACTTTCCTAGGGAAGGCATTCACTGCTCCACTTCACGATTAGCCTCACGATCCATGTAGGGTCACACGGTCCATTTGGCCATCCGTGGGTTATGACTTAAGCTTTTGACTAACTCTTCTATAGATGGCATTCATTTCCCTACTTCATGGTTGGCCCCACGGTCCGTGTGGTTTCACACGGTCCGTTTGGCCGTCCGTGGGATGGGACTTGAAACTTTGACGAACTTATCTGGGAGGACGTGACGACGACACAATCATGGACCGTATAGTTTTACACGGCTCATGGATAGTGTCGTGTCATTATTCGTGGCTTATTTTGCTCAATTTTATGCTCCATCCCTTGTCGTATCCACCATGGCCCACAATAGTGACCGTTCCAGCATAGCAATCTGCACATGCAACTACAAAAATAATGATTAATGATATACGAAAAGTAAATAATTTTTTTTCAATGATTACAGCATGGGTTGCCTCCCATGAAGCGCTTGATTTTACGTTGTGACACGACGAGCCTTTCTGACTACTCAGACTTCATCAACGTGTACTACCTCTACCACGGAGGCTTCAGAAACAGCACCCACATATTGCTTTGACTCTTTGGACATTGACCTTGAACTGGTGCCCATTCTCAGCTTCTAACTCCAATGCACCATGGGGAAGAATTGAACGACCTTGTATGGGCCAGCCCATCTAGACTTTAACTTACCTGGAAACAGCCGCAACCGAGAGTTGTAAAGCAACACCTTGTCTCCCACATTAAAGCTACGCGGTGCGATTTGTCTGTCATGTTTTGCCTTCATTCTGGCCTTGTACAGTGTAGCACTATCATACGCTTGCAGACGCACCTCATCCAGCTCATTGATTTGGTACAACCTCAGATCAGCGGCTTCCTCTAAATTCATATTCAACTTCTTTAAAGCCCATAATACCTTATGCTCTAGCTCCACTAGTAAGTGACACGCCTTACCAAATACCAATTAGTATGGAGACATACCAATAGGAGTTTTGTAGACTGTTCAGTAGGCCCACAGCGCATCATCAAGTTTCCTTACCCAATCAGTCCTGGAAGCATTGACAGACTTTGCTAGGATCTCTTTGATTTCCTGTTCGACACCTCAACTTGGCCACTAGTTTGCTGATGGTAGGGTGTGGCGACCCTATGCTGCTTGACCCCATACTTAGATAGAACCGCACGAAAGATCTTGTTACAGAAATGGGTTCCCCCATCACTAATGATAGTTTTGGGAGTCCCAAATCTAGAGAAGATGTTTCACCTCAGAAACTGGGCTACACTCTT
>JBCEWC010011042.1:0-17071 GCA_038996855.1 Solanum aculeatissimum
TGTCATTATCAACTCACTATTGTATTTGTTATTGTCATCATAATATTATTTGGCTAAATTCGACTTTTCCCGAGTTCTGATCCTAACATCTATATTTTTGTTTCAGTACTTATTTTTAGTTATGGTTACTGTGGGCCTGTCATGGTTGTTGTTTCAAATTATTTTGGTTAGAGGTTCCATATACCAGATGATATGAGTTTTAGCTCATACTTTCAGTTATTGTTTATATATTTTCCTCTACTTTGTTTGTTCAGATTATTGTAGCCTCTTTAGTTCATTATATGTAAGCCTATCATTTATTATTTAAGTCATCCGCTAAATTGTAGCAACCCATCTTGAGAGGAAAAGTCCCACATCGGTAAAACACAAGAGAGATTCTTGTTATATAAGTAAACAGACATTACCTAATAGTGATGCGTTTAATGCCATGCGGGCCTAGGCCCAAAACAGACAATATCACTACCGGGTTCGGTCGTTACAGATGGTATCGGAGCCATTCCTGTGTCAGCCATGTCGATATGGGGCTAGAGTTTAATTGAGTTTAGGCGAATCCTTGTGAGGTGAGGCAATCCTCAGTGCTGAGTCTAGGTGAATCTCGTATAGTGGGGAAAATATTTGCGTGGACGCTAAGTCCATAGAGAGGGTATATGTAACAACCCATCTTGAGAGGAGAAGTCTCATATCGGTAAAATATAGGAGATATACTGGGTATATAATTAAATATGCCTTACCTAATAGTAATGTATTTTAAAGTCGAGTTGGCCTAGGCCCAAAGTGAACAATATCACTGGCTGGTTGGGTCGTCACATGAGTAAAGTAGCCAGGACAAGTGGTTCGCTTGGGACAAGAAAGGGTTCTGAGTGTCAACCACGTCCAGAGTGTAATCTTAGAGTGTGACAAACTTGGTATCAGTGGAAAGAGTTCAAGTGTCCTAGGGTTTCTATGGAATTATATCAAGCAGAGACCGTATTATTAATGTAAAGTGTTCCACATCCATAATAAGGAGGCTACATGGCATTAGTTAGTGTCACTATCAATTGTTATTCTATTTCGTGCTTCAGTGTTTAAATATGTTTAATATATTCTAACTCATGCGTGCACACATTGCTTTTTAGATCATGCCTCCATGCAAGACGCTATACCAGCTATGGGTAGAGTACTCCTAGCCATGCAAAATGCAAACCAACCTGATCCACCAATTCCTGATAGACCTAGAGGTCCAACTATGCTTGTTGAGTAGCCACCATAGGCGGATATCTCTAATGTTGAGCTCTACCAGGACATCCATACATTGGCATATGAAGTCACTACACAGGGGGTCGACAGAGAGAGTGCATGCACGTTGGTTTAAATACAATTAGGGTTTGTGAATTTCTAAGGATGAACCCACCTGCGTTCATGGGGTTTGATGTGTAGAAGGAACCTTAGAACTTCATTAATGAGCTCCTAAAAGTATTTCAAGTTATGCACACAAGTGATGTAGAGTAAGTTGAGTTGGTTGCCTACCAGCTCAAGGGAGTAGCAAGACTTTAGTTTGATCAATGGAAGGGAGGCAGTGTAGAAGGGGTGCTGCTTTGAGTTTGGTAGTGTTTGAGGAGCCTTTTATGGGACAGTAATTTCCTTGAGAGTTCAAGATGGCTAAGGTGAGGGAGTTCCTGAATCTGGAGTAGGAAGCTATGGGAGTACGAGAGTGCAACCTCAAATTAACTCATTTGTCCTATTATGCTCTGCCTATGGTGGATGACATGAATTCCAGGATGGATTTTTTTGTATCAGGGCTCTCTCGAACGTCTAAGAGAGAAAGAGGAAATACTATGCTAATTAGGGATATGGACATAGCGCACTTGATGACTTATGTTCAACAAGTAGAGGAGGAAAAGATGTAGGATAAGTAGGATTTTAGAAAAAAAAAAGGTCCAAGAAATATGGCCAAGAGATAGGTAAGAAGTAGGCTGGAAGTGCTAGTCATTCATCCTTTTGGACTGAGACATCTTGACCAATACCTTCATCTGCAAGTGCACCTGCACCGAGGGCTGGAATGAGAAAGGATCACATAGCCACAAAATTTAGGGCAATAAGTTGTAGGGGAGTATAGCTCAGGGATTGTATCATTATTCATTTTGTGGTAACTGTGGTAGGTCTCATCTAGGAGAGTTCCTTGTGGGCACAAACGATTGTTTTAGATGTGGTGAGGTTGGGAACCTTTTGAAGGAGTGTTCTATGGGGAGGAAAAACATTAGGGATAACAAATCTCAATCAGTTTCTTCAGCCCCAACGGGTAAGCTAGTTCAGAGGGGTGTTACATCAGGGATAGGTGGGGGTACAAACCATTTGTATGCCATGGCCACAAGATAGGAGAAGGAGAACCCACCAGATGTGGTTACTAGTATGCTCCAAGTTTTTACTGATGATGTCTATGTATTATTAGACTCAGGTGCTACATTATCATTTGTGACTCCTTATGTAGCCATGAAGTCTGAGATTAGTCCAGAATGTCTTCTTGAGCCTTTCCGTGTTTCCACTCCTATTGGAGAATCTATTCTAGTTCGGAGACTCTAAAGGGATTTTTTCCAGTGTCATTCTACCATAAAGATACCTTAGTTGATATGGTTGAGTTAGACATGGAAAATTTTGACATCATTCAAGGCATGGATTGGTTTCATGCTTGTTTTGCCTCCATAGGCTATAAAACCACGGTGGTTAAGTTTTAATTTCCCAATGATTAGAGTTGAGGGTAGCTCTGCTTTTCCTAAGGGTTCAATTCATCTCATATCTCAAAGCTAGGAAGTTTATTTCCAAGGGATGTATATACCACCTAGTTAGAATCAAAGATTCCGATGTCGAGACACCATCTCTCTAGTCTGTTCTAGTCATGATTGAGTTCGCCAAAAGCCTTTCCTAACAATCTACTTGGAGCCCCTCCTAATAAGGAGATAGATTTTTGGATAGACATCCTCCCAAATACTCAGTACATATTTATTCCTCCAAATTAGATGACTCCTTCAGAGATAAATGAGTTGAAAGAGCCGCTAAAAGAGCTCTAAAATAAGAGTTTCATTAGGCCAAGAATTTTACCTTGGGGTGCTCTAGTTCTCTTCGTGCATAAAAAAATGGTTCTCTTAGAATGTGCAAAGATTATTGCAGTTAAACAAGGTCACCACAAAGAACAAATATCCCCTACAAATAATTGATGACCTATTTGACCAACACTAGGATGCTACTTGTTTCTCAAAAAATAGAACTTATATCTAGGTACGATTAGCTAAAGGTTAGAGAAAGTGACATTCTTTAGACAACCTTCAAAACCCTTTATGGTTATATGAGTTCTTAGTCATGTCATTTGGTTTGATTAATGCACCAACACCTTTTATGGATCTTATGAATAAGGTATTGAGGTAGTACCTAGATATGTTCATCAATTTGTTCATAGATGAAATTCTAATCTACTCTCATAATGAAGAGGAGCATTCTATCCATCTTAAAATTATCCTTCAGACCCTTAAGGACCAACAACTGTATGCCAAATTTTCTAAATATGAGTTCTGATTAGTGTTTGTGGCATTTTTGGGTCATATTATTCCTAGTGAGGGAATTCAATTTGATTCTCAAAATATTGAGGACGTAAAGAACTGGCCAAGCCCTACAACTCCAACAGAGATAAAGAGTTTCTTGGGTTTGGTAGATTATTACAAGTGTTTTGTAGAGGTGTTTTCATCTATTTCAGCTCTGTTAACTATGCTAACTCTGAAGAAGGTAAAGTTCTTGTTGTCTGAAGCTTGTGAGAAGCGTTTTCAAGAGTTGAAAACTAGGCTGACTATAGCTCCAATTTCATCCTTGCCTAAGGGAGCATATGACTTTATCGTATGATGCTTCTAGAGATGGCCTAAGATGTGTATTTATGCAGATAGGCTATGTGATAGCATATACCTCCAAACATATTAAGACTCATGAGAAGAACTATCCAACTCATGATCTTGAGCTTGCTTATGTGGTGTTTGCTCTCAAAATTTGGAGACACTATCTTTACGGTGGGTATGTGGATGTGTTCGCTGACCATAAGATCTTGCAGTATGTATTGAGTCACAAGGAGCTAAACCTGAGGTAGAGAAGATGGTTGGAGCTATTGAAGGACTATAATATAAGCATCCTCTATCACCCAGGTAAAGATAATGTAGTTGTTGATGCTCTTAGCAAGTTGACCATGGGGAGCACTGCACACATTGAGGATGGAAAGAAAGAACTAGCTAAGGAAGTGCACAAACTGACATGCTTGAAAGCAGATTGAGGATTCTGATGAAGGTGGTGCGATTGTCAAAAATGGGGAAAAGTTATCTTTAGTGGTGGAGGTGAAACAGAAGCAAAACTAGGACCCCATCTCGGATGACTTCCATTACTAAATGGAAGAACTATTCAAACTAGTTGATAGTTATTCCCTGGTTGCACCCCATAATAGGTTCTTGAATGAGTTGTAAAAAATGTAAAGCGGTTTGACATCACCTAGAGGGAGAAAGCCAATAACACCGTTCTAAGTAGGAGACAGAAAGCACTCACTGTGATGAAGAGTTATGTACAAACTACACAGAGGCAATCTCTAATTGAAAGAAGATATTCAGAAATAGAAGGTATTAGTGTTTGCAAAAGGGGGAGTTGGAATTCTGAGATACCAAGGTAGACTATGTGTATTGAGTGTTGATGGTCTTAGAGACGGGATTCTGGTTGAGGATCATAATGTTAGATTCTCTATTCATCTAGGTACAACAAAACACTATAGAGACTTGTGAGAGGTTTATTAGTAGGATGGCATAAAGAAGGACATTATAGAGTTCATGTCCAAAGGTCCAAATTTCCAACAAGTTAAGGTGGAGTACTAAAGGCCTTGTAGTGTGGTACAAAATATTGAAATTCTAGAGTGCAAGTGAGACATAATTAATATGGACTTCATAATAGTCTTACCCTAATCTTGTGGACAACATGATTCGATATGGGTAATACTAGATAGAATGACCAAGTCAACTCATTTCCTACCTTTCAAGATGACTGATACAAATGGGGACTATTCCAGACTTTATATTAAGGAGATTGACATATAAAAGATCCCAATTCACAACACAATTTTGGAAGTCCTTTCAGAAAAGGCTTGCTATGAAGGTGAATCTTAGTACAACTTTCTATCCTCAGACAGACAGGAAGCAAAGTGGACCATATAGACTCTTTAGGAAATATTGAGGGCATATGTTATAGACTTCAAGGGTAACTGGGATGATCACTTACTCATGATTAAATTTTCTTATAATAATAGTTTCTAAGCTAGAATACAAATGGCACCATATGAGGCTCTTTATGGGAGGAGATGTAGGCTGCCTATTGGGTGGTTCGAAGTTGGCGAGGCTGGATTGATAGGACCTAACTTGGTCTATGAAGATATGGAAAGGTAAAAATTATTCAAGATAGACTAAAGACAACCCAAAGCTGACAAAAATCCTATACTAAATTTAGAAGAAGAGAGTTAGAATTTGAGGTTGGTGATTGAGTGTACCAAAAGGTTTCACTTATAAAAGAAGTTATGAGATTTGGGAAAACGGGGAAACTTAGTCCTCGACATATTGGCCCTCACCATATTATTAAGAGGATTTGTAATGTGGCATACGGATTGGAATTGCCACTAGAATTAGCTGTTATCAATCTAGTATTCAACATTTCTATGCTTAAGAAGTCTTTCAGAGATCCCGCACTACTTGTTCATGTGGAGAGTATTGGATTCAAAAATAGCTTGTCATATGAGGAGATCCCAATTTATATTCTAGATAGCCAAGTTTGCAAATTGAGAACCAAAGAAATTGCTTCTGTTAAAGTATTGTGGAGAAACTAGTTCATTGAAGAAGCCACTTGAGAAGCTAAGGAAGACCTGAAAGCCAGATACCCTCACTTATTTGTGCCTTCAAATGTTGCCTGAAGGTAATAATCCTTATTTCTATCATTGAGCTGAGATATATCCTTAAACATGAATAGTAAGTTATATGGGTGATTCCTGTGGAGGAACTAGTGTATAAGTAGCAATCATGCTTAATATTCCTCAGTTCCATCTTCATTCGAGGACGAATGATCCAAAAGGAGAGATATTATAACACCTCATGATTCTATTCTTAGGATCTAAATTTTCATCGCAAACACATAAGATTAAAATTAGTGATGCCTTACTTGTACCAACATTATAAGGCTCATTAATATATATGGAAAGTGTGCTAAAAGTGGATTTGGGTAATGAGAGACCTCCAGTACTTAGTTGAGTTCAAAACCTTCCTATCTATTAAATATTTACTTTAGAGTATGTAAGGGCCAACTTTATATAAAAACAACTCTCAGCACACAAATAATTATGAGGCTCATAATATATCAAATTAAATATCTTTGAATTATCTTTCTAACGCCATCAATTTCACGTCGTTTGGAGTTGAAAGTTATGACCATTTTACTACGGGCTATCAGAGTAGAGTTGAATCTACGACACTAACTTACGGGTCGTGGATTGAACGACGACCCGTACTATTAGTTTTTGAAATGACTTCTGCAAGTCCATTTTTGGGTCCCCAACTATGGGTCATAAAAGCTTCTATGGGTCATGGTTTTGGCCCATTAAATGAGTTCCATGACCTCAAAATACACCCCAATTTCTACGGACAGATTTCAAACGTCCGTATAAGCTTCTACGGACCGTAGATAGTCCGTAGATGACTTGGACAGTGTTTTTAAGAAAGGATTTTTGTGTTGTTTATTACCCTTTAAACCTATAATTGTCAGTTATTCACCTATTTAAACCACTAAATGTTATTCTTCAATTTCATTACGCTCAAAATATTCTCCAAACATAGAATGTAGTTTCAAGAGGAGAAAAGCTAGGGCTTCCAAGAACCCTCTTCATATGTCTTAAAAATCTTATTCTTCTAGGTATTTAAGGCTTCAAAAAATCCCACTACATTGTCTTACCATCACGTAACTACTAGTTTCTTCAAGTATCAAGTCATTCGTTGAGAGCATGATTTCTTCATTATGACTAAATGTTCTTGTTTATGTTATTTTTGAAGAAGATCATGAAAATTAATAAATTTTTCTACTATAATGAGGTCCTAAGGCAAGATATTTTTCTAATTGCTAAACTAGTTAAATCCCTAAAGTTACTATGAAAATCTACAAAATTCCAAATCTTTGTTTACACTGAAGAAAAGTATTAGCATAAGTATTTTATAAACAGTGAAGCATGAAATGTATGATTTTAGACCAATTTATGAAAAGTTAGGAGAATACTAAGTTGGGATAAGTCGCAAAGAGAAGAAAAGTAACACTTTGAGCAAATATATTTTTTAAGTATGAGCATATAATTAATACTTTTGGAGTAGTATTGAGCAATGATAAAGGTAAGAGTAATAATAACTCGACCTCATAAACTACATAGCCAGCGTAGGATAGGATTGTAGCAAGAGTACAACTCCTTACTTGCCACTGAGATGGCTCAGTTTTGGGATAGATCGACTCCCCTCGTACTTCATCCCTTACCCTGGAAAAGTATGGGATGGCTCTGGCAGCTTGAGTAAGATATTGTATCATCACGAGGCCCAGAGTGATGGTAGTCAGTTTGAGAAACTCCCCAAGCTAAAGTAAGCTAATTCTTGCATACAGAGTTTCAGTATATGATATTAGCTTCAGCATACACTTTATGTATTATATTTTACTAGCGGATTTTGAGACATGTTTGTATCTACTTCTGAGTATAGTGCCTTATCCTAAGTTACTTGTTTTGGTTATTTTACATACTTGTACATTTCATGTACTAACGTCCTTTAGACCTGCATTGTTTAATTAAGCAAACACAGATGCCTGTGTCCATCTGCAGACACTCTATTGAGGACTAACATTTCATTTAGCTATTGGTGAGACCTCCTACAAGTTAGAGGCTTTGGAGTCTTTATTTCTGTTTCAATACTTTTTTTAGTTGTGATTACCATGGGCTTGTCACGGTTGTTGTTTCAGATTATATTGGCTAAAGATTCCATAGACAAGATAATATGAGTTTTAGTTCTTACTTTAAGTTATTGTTGAGATATTTTCTCTACTTAGTTTGTTCAGATTATTGCACCCTCTTTAGTTCTTTATATCTAAGCCTATTATTTATTATTTAAATCTTTCACTGAGTAAAGAAGTCTGACCAAATGGTTCGGTTGAAACCAGAAAGGGTTCTGGGTGTTAGCCACCTCCAGGGTGTAAATTAGGGGCGTGACAAATTTATTAGTCATTACATGGTATTCTAGTTTGTTACTAGAAGGAGTACTTTCTGAATTCCTAAAAGCTTGAATTTTCAAGTCCTACTTTCTATCTAGGTAAGTTGTAGTCTCATCAAAAGTTTCCCAACAAATGCAAAACAACTTGCACCTGTGTCATCTTGTTAAACATAATTGTCGACTATTGGACCTTATGTACTTGTTGAAAGGAGAAAGTCATGCTGCATATAGATCTGTTTTGGTCTTCTGATATCTGTGATCAATGCATCCTTTCGTGTTTAGAATACAATATAGAACAATTAAGCACTCTTTTCAAAGCTCTCTGTATCTGTCCACTTCTTTTAGTATAAGCACACAATTAAAAGTGAGTAATCATTTGAGTTTGTACTCACTCTACTGATGCATGGTAGCAATATTATCTTGGTACTCAACCTGTAGATGCATTTAGATTATTTACTTTAGTTGTGCCCCTCCCCTCATTCTTCGAGGGAATTTATGTTCTCCATTTTTTATTTTTCAGTATTCCCACTCACAATGGAAAAAGCAGTTTTCTGGTTGCTCAAGTGTACACCAATTTTTGCATCACAATGAGTTACCTGCGCTGACATTAAGTTTCTTTCTTAAAGTTTCTTAACATTAATCTAGATAGTGTGGTGTCTCATAAAAACAAATCCTCTCTTCGTATTTATAACCAAAAGTGAGCAATCATTGTGTTTGTACTCACTCTGTTGATGCATAGTAGCAATATTATCTTGGTACTCGACATATTGATGCATTTAGATTATTTACTTCAGTTAGGCCCCTCCCCTCTTTCTTCGAGGGAATTCTTATTATCCATTTTTCATTTTTCAGTATTCCCACTCAAAATGTTAAATGTAGTTTTCTGGTTGCCCAAGAATACACCAAATTTTGCATCACAGTGTGGTACCTACGCTATAATACCCCACAACTCTATTCATAGGATCTAATTTTATACGTCGTAAGTATATAAGCTTTGAACCTAGTGATGCTTCATATATACCTATATTTTAGGCTCATTCCTATATGTGTTAATAGTATTAGAAGTGGATTAGGTTCATAAGAGACCCCTAGTACATAGTCGAGTTCACAACATTCTATCGAATGAGTTTCTTGCGTTGTATTATGCAAAGTTCAAATTCAAATGCCCATAAATTTTAGCATAGAACGAATTAGGTGACTTATGACCTATCAAATGAAAGATCTTTGAATTAGCTTTTCAACGCCACTAATTTCACCTCATTTGAAGTTTGGAGTCAAATATTATGGTTGTTTTACTACAGATTATTAGAGCAACATTGACATATGAGATGACTTATGGGTCGTGGTTTTATTGACGGCCCATACTGGTAACTCATGGAAAAACTTTAGAAACTCCATTTTTGAATACCATAATTGACAGACCCAACTATGGGTCGTAAGTTCTTCTACGGGCCATAGATTAGGCTCGTGAAATCAATCCTGAGAACCCAAAATTTGCCCAAAAGTTTATGGATTGGTTTCTACTGGTCGTGGAAGTTTTTACGGGCCATAGGTTTGCCCATGGACGACTTTGACTGCATTTTAAGAAGTGTTATTTTGGTCTTTTTCCACTCTTTTAAAGCCTAAACATGAAGATTTTACATCTATTTAAGCCTCGAAACATAACTATTCAACCTATTTACATTCAAAACACCTTCCAAGACTTTGAACAAGGTTTCAAGAGGAGAAAAGCTAGGGTTTCAAGAGAATCCAGTGCATTCTTCAAAATTATTGAAAAATCTAAGTCTCTTATGTAAGTAAGGCTGCTCCTAGTGTTGGATTGAGTTCATCCACGCGCTCCACATATTGATTTCTTATACTTGAGTTTGAGTAGAGTTTACCCTGATTCTTGAATATAATTGAATTCTTGAGTTGTCTATTGCCCTATTGATTTCTTTGTACATAAAAATATATTGATTATGTTCATGAGTTGTGTATTTGATTGTAATGCATATTCATGTCTTCATTCATATGAACCCTAATTAAGGATTGTACTTGATTTTATGCATTATGTCAAATTGAGATTGATGGTCATTTTTATGTGTTGAGCAAAGATGAATTTGAACTAAATTAAACAAATTTTATTGAGTTTGCATGAACATGAGTTTTGAGCATAAATAATTATTTAAGAAAGAGTCTTGATGAGATGATGGATGCTTTAATGAGTTTTGATGAAATTAAATATTGAAGTTACACAATGTTTTGAGTAAATATTTGATAAGGATGTAAAAAAATTTCAAAATATTTTAATTGATGAAATATGATGATGATGATGTTTGATATGAGTTTTAAATAGAATATATTTGGAGTAGTATTGAGCACCGAGTTAGGTAGAGTAAGAGTGACTCAAACCCCATAACTATGCTGCCAATGTAGGATAGTTGCATAGTTAACTTTGGCAACTCTTGTCCCAAAATGATGGGTAGAAATGATGGATTTATGACGTAAATTTATGTCCTTACCTTGGAAAGTAATGGACGGGCATGGAAACGTCGTCGCCTTTGTTGTACATCACTAATTTTAGTGGGGTGGAGAGTATATTGATGAGACAAACCCCTAATTTTGCATAACTAATTTGATTGAGTTTCATATTATTGAGGCTTTTTTCAAATCATGACTATGTTCTTAAATTTTCATGTGTTTACTTAGTTGAGTTGAGTTGATTTTGAGTTGAGATACTTGAGTTGAGTATCTTTGAGTATGTCCTTTCCTTCCTAGACATTTTATATACTAGTATATTCAATGTACTTACGTCCATTTAGACTACACCATTTTATGATGCAGAGACAGGTATTAGTGGTAATCAGCAGTCACTTTGTTGAGGATCTTATCGCATTCAACTGATTGGTGAGTCCTCCCTTATATAAGAGGATATCCCACTTATCTTTCTTGTGCTGAGGTAGTCATGAACCTGTCATTGGGACCATCTAGATGCTTACAGATAGAGGCTTCACAGACATTGAGAAGAGGTTGTTGATTGTTATTTATTTTCCAAACTTTGTTCATTGGAAACATTTATTTATGAGAGGAGTTAGTTAGTTGATCTATTTCTTGACTATTATTTGAGTATTCTTCTATTGTTGAGTATGATGTGACTATGAGGCTAGCTGGTTCTCTAGGGGAATTACCAATGGTTCTTCAAGTGCTAGTCATACCAAGGGTACCCTCCAGGGGCATGACAAACTTAGTATCAGAGCACAATATTTAACTATCCTGGGGTGTCAATGAAGTTGTGTCTATAGGATCTTATTTATAGTTGTGAGAGATCCACTTCTATAAATAAGGTACTATTGATATTTAGGAAGAGTTTCCCTTTTTTCTAATCCTTGATCGTGTAATAGGGTCGTTCCCTAAGAAACTTATTCAGATTCGTGCATTATCCATATTCGTTCAACTACCCTTCAACCTCAAGGTGATTGTAACAGTAAAGTCCAAATCCTTATTGATGAGTTAATCATAGACGAAAGATAGAGAAAGTAAAGAAACTGCACCAGGCTTGAGAAGAGCCAACTGGTGTGTTGAGTCTATTGATATGAATAAATGCACTCTTATTTATATGAATCGCACATTTGAGCTCGAGTAAGATGTACTCCTAAACCCTCTTATCTAAAATTTTACTTCCGATGTTATCCATGAGAAGGAAAATTATGTCCGTAAAAGTAGAGATCACAACCTGAGGGGGTGATATTTGAGTTTTTGTAAACCATAAATAGAATATAGTCATCCTAGAGTTAGAAGGGTGACGATGAAAAAGGAGAGACCAAATAGTGAGAATGATCGTTGATTGAGGCTTTTAACTAGAGTTACACATCCATTACATAAGTAATTAGGTGTTAAGTCAAGTTACTTAGTGTTGACTAAAAAGTGGTAAGTACTATCCGACTTTCATTATGGGGTATAGAGAAAGAGCCATTGATAGGATGAGTTAGAGTGTAGCCATTGATGGGATGAGTTAGAGTGTACTGGAATCTGAGGGAAGCTTATGTTGATTTAATATGGTATCATTGAGGGTGAAAAATAGTAGTTGGGTAAAATAGCAAAGTATTTTCAAGGTGGTAGATCTAACCTAGCCTTATGACATTGAAGGGAGATAGTCATTATAAGAGTGATAGTGCTAGTTGGGAGATTTTCTTTAACAGGCTTGACATAACATGTACCCAGAATTAAGATGTTAACTTGCAACAAGTGAGATGCTACAAGTATGCATGTATAGGACCCTTAGATGAAAATATTGAATTGAGAATAAATCAGTAAGTAAGAAGAGTCGTAAGATGTGTATTCGAGTAAGTGCAAGTTGCGTAAAGTTCTAAGGGATGATTGGCTATGAGAACCTAGGTAGTATATTTGTGTCGTTAATGTAAAGTAAGCTGGTGTAAGAATTGTTTTTGTCACCCTTAGTAATTAGGCCGATGGGGATTTTTGTATAAGTGACAATGATTTTTGCTCCAAGACTTATTTAGTCAAATATATTGGAGCTTAGAAGTTGAATGTTAGCAGTCTAAACAAAGAGGTTAGATGATAAGATTTATAGAAATCATTTATGCATGAGAATAAGAGCATCAGTAAGTAGAGAAAGATTCCCATAGATCTAGAAGGAAGCTAAGAGTAGTATTTCAGAAGAAAGTTCTATAGCGGTTTTATATCCTTGGGTATAGTATAATAGGAGAGTTTAAGGTGTTCTTGTGGATAGCATAGCAGGAGAGCTATACTTATAGTGTAGTAAAGAGAATTGGTTCACAGACATAGAGAGTGGACCTTCGAGCTAAGGGGGAAATGAGGATCTAATACACTAAAGTGAGTCTTGATCTTTCGATAGTGATGAGTTGATCAGGATTAGCCATCAATGCTTTTCTATCCCTTTTATTCCTTATAGCGCAGTTAAGGTGATACTTTATTTCTATTTTATGTATAAGTGTCATGCCTATGGCCAAGACCTATGCACCCGATGTTGATTCACGTTCATGTTAAGTTTTGAGGACGAGGAGATATAGTTGTACTTTTATCTAATGAATCTTATAGTCCCCAACCTTTTGTCATACGAGATATGGCTTGAGTTTCATAACATATTTGATTCCATAGATGCATGATAGATCCTAAAAGGCTGATGAGATTGTATCACTTTATGAATGCTCTCAGATCAAATTTCTCAAATGTATCGTTCTTATGATCTTTCTCTCTAAGCCATTTTAGTAATCCTTCTTTCAAGTCTTGATAGTGATATTTATGATAGTAGATAAGTTATTGTTGATTAGTGTGGGTGGATGTTCTTTAATGTAATAATTATGATGTCCTCCTTTCATTAAGGTTATGGATGTGGAGGAAGAGAAAGATAAGACCTTATGATATGCAATAGATAGGTAAGAGTAGGTTAGAGTGTCTCTAGGGAAGAGTATGTTGATATGTCTTTGAATGAGAGATCATTCAATGATAGAGGTGGAAGTGCTAAGTAGGCTTGATAATTCTTAGATATAGTTGAAGTAGTTAGAGTGATAGACTTAAATGTATGGATGTCATTATATGAGTTCTTAGATAAGGCTATTGATGACTTTCGAATGTGTGTTCTAGGTAGATGTGTTACAGTAGTGAGAAGGAGTAGTATTCTTTCAATGAAAGTCTCGGTGGAGGTATAGATCTTGCGTTTTGAGGATTAGCTTTGTGTGAATATGATCATCTTAGGAATAACACTTCGGGGCTTAGAATTAGGCTTGAACAAAATAAGAGGGTATGGTTAGGTGGAGATTTGAATAGGAGCTATAAGCTTCAATTGATGGAGTGTAGTGCCATGAAAAGGAGCATAATTGAGATAATGTGCTAAGCCTGAGAGTTATCCGTAGAGTCTTAAATATCACGATGGTCCCATTCTCGAATTGGAGTTGATGATTTCCTTCTTGAGTTATAATAACTGATTTCCAAGAAGTTTAAATGATTCAAATTGATTGAATTTCGATGTTCCATTTGTGCCTCATGGTGAAAATTTCTAAGGTAATATCTCTACTCTTGATCTGAACTGATTTGGCTATTCTGAGTTTGATTTGTGAATGTCCAGATTGGTTAATAGGTATGATGGTGATTGGTTGATTGTGATTCGTTGATCTTATGGAGTCTCTATTGTTATTCTTGCCTTTAATTCATCCTTGTTTTACTCATCATTTGGGACGAATGATCCCAAGGGGGAGATATTGTAATTCCCCATAACTCTATTCATAGGATCCTATTTTATTTCATCGTAAGTATATAAGGTTGAACCTAATGATGCCTCATATGTACCTATATTTTAAGGCTCATTCCTATATGTGTGAATAGTATAAGTAGTGGAATAGGTTCATAAGAGACCCATAGGAAAAATGATTATTTCATCTATTATTTATACAACCTTTAATGGCAACTCTTGTACCAATAATAAATTTATGTTTCAACCAAAACCCACCTTAGTCCCTCAAACAGTTCCAGAAAAACAAAGGCAAGAACCTCGCAAACAATTGCTAATTTTTATTTTTATTTTTTGAAAATTGTCAATCAAAATCCACCTGTCTTCCAATACTTTCCGAAGGAGATAACAATATTGTCTAAAATAATGAAATAAGTCTTTAAAAAACAAGTGCAGTAACTATACTAATGGCCATCTGGTGACCAACTAATATTAACATTAACATTAAGAACCATCTGGTGACCAACTAATATAAATAAGAATAGATATAAATACATCAGTGGTATAATGTTTTCGTATCTTGAGACAAATAGCTTTCTTTGTAGTCTTCTTTTTTTATTGTAAAACCATCCAGCTGATAGAAAAGGAAAAGAACACAGATGCTTTCGTAATATGCTTCGTATCTCTATAGATTTCTATGGGAAGTATACATCTTGTCTCTTCAGGTTTGTTCCCTTTACCAGTCACTCAGTACTTTTCTTGGTATCCCTAACTGATTTAAAAAAATATATGTCTTGTTGCGACTGTTTCTACTTATGAAGTGTCAAGAGTTACAAAAGTCTTATTTGAGATGTTCAATATTTATGGTCGTTTATGTCATATATTGACGATGATCCATTTTCAGAATCCTCTTCAAGAACTTTCCCTTTTCATTCTTGAGCCTTTCCGTGTAGATCTAACACAAAATGAGCACCGATCGGACATGCAAGAGCTCCTTCTAATACTAGGGAGGAGGATAAAATCATTGAGAATACCTTAGCGATCTATTTTAAGGATACCAATCAATTGAGGAACATGGAAAGGATACCAATCTATTGAGAAAAATGGAAGAAGCACTTCCTAGGAAATCAGTTGATTATATCAAGGATAACAAAAGCAGATGTTGAATGGCGAAGAGGGACTCCTTGGCCAGAAGAAGAACATGGGTGTTTCCTGTATAGTTTTTTAGGAGGAAATTAATCATTTGAATTTATAATCATGTCTTATAACTGATAGCATAACTTACACTTTTACTAGAACAGAATTTCAAATTTTCCTATTTCTCAATGACAATGTTGGTGTGCTTCTAACTATTGGTTTTCAGAATCTCGCTCAAGATGAAAACATAAAAATGGCCAGACTTGTCTTTTTTGGGAGTCTGGTTATTTGTAATGACCCGAAATTTTTTTAACTTGATAATGGTTGGTCAAGGTTAGAGTTGAACTTTACATGGTTTGAATTTTGGTAGCCATGGGTTGTTTTTAAGTGGCCGGATTCGAGGGAATCGTTTTGGTGGAAGGTTGTAAGGCTATTTAGGCAGAACAAACTTTGAGAGGACGTATCGTTTGGTACGGGATGAACTGTGTGCGATACTATATATAAAATCGAAGCTCTTTGAGTTATCTTTGCAACGCAACTAGTTTCACTAAATTCAGAGTTTGTATGTGAAAGTTATTGCCCTTGCAGCGAGACTGCCCATAATTGGAAGTATGCTGGAAAAGGGTTCCAGAATGGGGTCTAAGGGTGGGACCACGGACCATTTGGTGGTCCACGGTCTGTAGTGGCCTCCGTGGGTTGGTCTAGTGTGCTCCTAGGGATTGGGGGCCAAGTGTGACCCCACGAACCACTTCACGGCCTGTGTGAGCCGTCACAGTCCGTGAAGGGTCTCGTGGGTTGGTCCAGAGAGTTACCAAGGTGCAGGGCTGGGCTCAAGACCAAGTGTGGTCCCACGGGCAATACCACGACCCATGAGCCAGTACACGACCACTGGGTGCCTTCCGTGAGGCACTGTATTCAGTGATCCCCTCCGTTTCATTAATGGTTACCTCGTAATTTAATTAAATCCTATGCCTCTTTTATCCTTTCTAAGGTTTCCTAATTCCCCAAAATTCTCTCAATCCTCTTGAGCTCCATTGATGAAAGCTTGAAGAAATTGGGGAAAATCATCTTTCTTGCAAATCCATTCAATTCTCTTTGCTAATCTCTAGATATGTGGGTTTGATTCATGGATTTCCTTTCATCCATGAAGACCCAAGAACGCTCCTCTTTAAATTATGAATTTAAGCTTTCTTTAATTATGGGTTCTTTAAATTTTGATCTATTTCATTGCATTGAGTTGTCGGTTGTAGAAATTAGGTGTTTTAATGATGATTTAAGTTTGAATTTTATGAGATGCATGGAAATTCTTGAAGGATCTATGTTCATATCCATTTAATGGTTTAATATGCATGGGTAAATTGCATTATGTTTGAAATTGGGTTTTTCTAATGAATTACGTTGAATTACCTATTGAATTATGGTTTTAAGGTTTGAATCTCCATTACCCATGCACTTGATCTCTCATTCATGGCAT
>JBCEWC010011043.1:0-17071 GCA_038996855.1 Solanum aculeatissimum
TAATTGTGCTAACCCATATTCTTTTCTATATGTTCTAACCATGTAGGGTACGAGGGTGACTATTACATTCTTCTGGATGACGTTTGAGATCCCTTTGAAGACTTGTAGTGGTGAGCCCTATTGTTCGAGGGCAATAGCCACCATCTATCTACCTTTATGTTTATGTATTTTCTTTCTTGATTTGAGGGTGAGCCTCAAAGCTTGTCGAGGTCCCGCTCCTCTATGTAGAGGCATGTTTTGGACAAATCTTACTCTTACACGTTAGACTTGAATAATTGGCTATGTATTATGATACTATGTTCTACTTGATCTATGATTATGTGCCCTTGTTATGGTAATGGCTTATGTTTCCATGTTATTATGATGGCTTTATCGAGGGTCTTCGGGTCCTCTTTTTCCATGTCACATCTAGGCCCCCTATCCGGGTCGTGACATTGTTAATGTTTGTACATATCAGTTGGATTGTTTATCATTGTTCTGCATACCAAGGGTACTTCTACTTACCTACTTTGTACGGGTGATGGGTGAGTAATTCACACTCGTTTCTTACTCTTTTCTTATGATTTTGTATTATTTAATTCATAACTTGAGGCTAATTAAGTTTTGAATGGTGTATGTGAATGGTACATTTGGTTGATTTGACATTGCTGGAGAGAATTGAAGCTGTAGTTGAATTGTAGCCAATCAAGGATGAAACTGCACAAAGTGTATTTGGCACCATTTACACTCTGTGAATGCGGCTATCAGGTTTGTAAATGCGGCCAGCAGGTTTGCGATCTCAGAATAGTGAAGCACAAAAGGGGTACAAATACGCCCAACACTGGCACGTAGGCGGAGCAAAGTACGAGCAACCTCTATGATCATAGAATGCTAAAGTGTGAACGCAAAGTGTTAAAGTTCAATTGACCTTTGTGAATACGGTCAAAGATCCACGAACATAGATTACTTTGGTGATCAACGTCAGGGCAGTTATGAAATTTCACTATTTCAACCCAATTCTCATATACATGCACTCCCAACCCTCATTCTCGACATTGAAGATTCTTACATGACCTAGAATGAATACATTCTTTGATGAGAGAAACACACCTTAGATTTGATTTTAGTTTAGAGTGAGTATTTTGAGTGAGTTTTCTACAAATTCTTTAGTGGATTGAAGAGTGTTGGCTTTCATTGTTAAACCTTTCACTCACTCTTTCTTTCCTTGTTCTTGAAGGAATAATTAATAGATTTAATTGTGTATTCGATATTGATTTGTTTATAAGTCTTGATTATTACTCTTTCTTTCATGCTTAGTTGATGATTTACATGCAAAATCAAGAGGGTTTCTCCCAAAATTGCTTTGATTGATTGAATTGATTTATGGATTCATGTTACCTTCATGCTTATCTTATGATTTGAGGTTGCAAACTTAAATCTAGGTTATATCTTTAATTATTGCATGAGAATGTGTAGCTGAAGCGGAAGGTTGCATGATAGTCATGGGTTTATGTGTTGAGACCCCAATAGGGACTCAATGGCTAAGGTATTAGGGGTATTGCTTTGAATTCTTAGGCTAAGTGTGTACTCGACGGTCCGCCTATGAGATCCTAGTGGATTCACGTGAAACACCTAATATCAGAGGTGAGTTGGATTATAGGCATCCTAGCCTACCTATAGAGTATATTTGATGCTAAGTGTGATGGATCCATTTGGTTTTGATTGATTCCTGTATTCTCTATCCTTGCTCCCTCTCTTGATCAATCGTTTCCCAGTTTTTTTATTATTTAGGAGTAGTTTTTAGCTTAGTTTCCCCTCATTTTAGATAGAACTTGCTTGGTACTCACCTATCAAATCAAACTCTAGTAGCCATAGTCCCTATCTCTACTCAACCACGGACACATTGTTCTTTGTGGGATTCGACCTCGACCTCAAAAGTTAGGTAAATATACTGATGGCAACCATTTCTTCATCCTTTAGTAATGTAGGGTTGAGAAGCATAAAAAATGAAGCCATTGTCACGGAACAATAGGTGTATTGATTTAATTTAGGACCTGTAGCTTACTCTTTTTAATTTGGTACTTGTTCTTGTTTCTTTGTTTTTGCTTTTGTTTTATGGCTAATTGTGATGAATCACTTAATGAATGTGTGCCCCTCTTCAATCTCCTTCAAAGTATAGCACTTCATAGTGAGAAAATTGGTGTTCAAACTATAAGTATGGAAGGGATTGTTGTGAGTGATAGCTGGCTCATGGAGTTGTTTCTCAAACTCATTAATGAATTGCCTCAAAGGAGCCAATTGCACCATATGAAGAATTATTTCCAATGAATTCTCATTCGTAGATGTGATGCATTGGCTGACTTTGGAGTGGGCATACATGTTTTGAAAGCCAACTTGACAATGAGCATTGAATAAGTGAGGTTCCTTCTCCAATGAATCTCACTCAAGAGTTGGAACCTCAAGAAGAAGGAGAGGTGTTTGACATAGAAAAGATATTGGGCCTACACATTTCATCAAGGACAATAATCATCAAAGAGCCACGGTTAAGGAAATGATACTAGAGTTACAAGAAAAAGCCATGAAAATCCTTGATGGTAACTCTAGTTCATTTGAAGTGGAGTGAGTCTTCTACTTGGTGGCCATGAAAAATGAAATTCAACACCAAAGAGATCCCCCGACACTCCCATGTCTACCAAAGAACCCAAAAAGAAAGTTAATGTTAAGAGTTGGGCAGACGATTCAAGTCCTCTAAGTGGAGAGACCGGTGGAAAACATTAATGGTCTATCATGCCCCTTCTCATGAGCTTTATTAGCATATCATCTTGAAATTGGTTCATTTCCTCAAAGTGGATACACAAAAGGGTGGTGAATCAAATTTTGTTCATATTTTAATAAATTTCTTGTATTTTAAATATTTAGAATAGCTTCTTGATTTTAATTTTTTATTTTAGCTAATCCTCAAAATTTTCAAGTCCTTGGTAGTGGTTTTGCATAGATTTGGAGGTGAAAGTTGATTGGAGTTGAAGAATTGGGTGGAAAAACCATCTAAAATGGCAAAAGGATGAACCTGGGCCATTTTGACCGCACTTTGGGGCCAAGACATCACCTATCAGTGAAGAGTGGATCACCCAAATAGGCCTGGGATCACCCAAAGTTGTAGAAACTCAGCCAAGGTCTGGCACCCAACAAAGATCCATGAATATGGTCTCGTGTCCTCGAACGTAGAGTGTGAACTAGCGATGGGGCACGATCATGCCTACAAGTACGCGAAGGGGAAGATGCTGGCTAGTGCAGTAAATGAAAAGCTAAGTCATTTGTGACTTTGTTTTCCATTTTTTGATAAAGAAGAACACGAGCATGAAACCAACTCATGGGTAAGGTAAATCATTCTTCAAGAATTTTTATCTCACAAATCATTAAGAAAAAGCTTAAGTTCTCCCTTATTCATCATTTTTGGTCTTCATTCAAAGGTATGTCTACCCTACTCATTCTTCATTCTTGTCCATCAATGGAAACCTATGCAACAATGAGAATTTCTTGATAGTGGTAATGCTAAATTACTAAATTATTCTATCCATGATTTGGAAATTTTCAATTCAAATATGTGCCCTTGTCGGGCTTGATTTATTATGACTATGGTATGCCCTTGCCGGGCTTGATTTTATTATGTTTGGGAGTAGCTGCTTTAGTAGATTGGTAGCTTCTTATTTTTCTCTTTTATGGTATATATAATTGATGGTTCCCTATGATAGATTGAGTGACAACATTCTTAAGGGTAAATAGTTGATTGGGTGTGTGAGTGCGTGAGTAGAATATAGTCTTTGATGCAGTTTTACTAGCCATTGGCTCTTATTGGAGCTATTCATTGAGTCTATGACATGTTTGGTGCTAGCATAATTTAGTGAAGTGTTGTGAATTTTCAAAAATGCATACCCCTCCTATTTTTTATCTTAAATAGTTTTGGGATGATTTTGAAATAACACTTTGAGTCTTTTTGTGACTCGTTCTTGCTAGATCGATATATTTTGAAAATTGGGTCCTTTGTGCTTGACTTGAGAGTGATATTGACCCGTTTTGGTTTGATTTGCATGTCATGTGTGTTTTGAGTGTTTGTTTTGTTCCTTGAATGCACTTGTGTCACCTAGAACTTGCCTTGTTGGTCTTGCAATGTTGGCCTTGATGAACTTTGGTTGGAAAAATAATCTTAGGCATTCTTTGGTTTTATTTGAGTCTAGTTAGCCTAAAAATCTACCATAAATTGATGTTATCCCTAGTGTCCCTTTTTGAGCCTAAACATTTCTATTAGTAATCTAAATTACAAACCTTGAACCTTTTTAAAATGATATCCCTTTTTTGATCCCTTCTCCCTCCTTTAGCTTGAGTTGTAGTGATTGAGGCTTTAAGCCTAAGTTGGGGGTGGTGTTGGAAGAAAAAGAAGGGTGTACACCACTTGGAGGCTTGTTAGAAAAAAAGAAAAAGAAACAGATTAATGGAGGAAGGAAATGAAAAAAAATGAGTGCTTTCAAAATGAAAAGAAAATGAAGAAAAAGTGCTCTAATAAAATGGATCCAAATGTTGAAAATAGTTGCAAGTGGGGCACCTAAGTTGAAAAGGAAGATTTAGATGTGCATTGGTGTGAAATGTAAAGAAAAGAGTGGAAGTTGAGGAGAAGTGAATGTTGTGTGTAGAATTTAAGGAGGGTTAGTCACTATTTCCAAAATTTATATCCTACCCTACCCCTAAGCCTACATTACAAGCCTAAAAAACCCTTTGACATATCCAACCAAATTAAATTGAACCAATGTGATTGAAAATAAAGACAAGCCTATGGTGTGGCAGTTTTGTGCACAAGATGTTCTTTAGTAAGTGTGAGTGTTTGAGTCCTTGTCACTTTTCATTGTATATACTTGTTTGTGTTTTGGGAACTTTCTTTCTTTATGTGAGGACATGCAAATTGACATGGATTGGTGATGTTGATATTTTTTAAGATTGAGTCATGTGGAACTTGTTTAGTTGACTAGGAGCTTGAGTCATTTCTTGAGAAGTTATGTTGTCACATGAGCATCCTTAGTTTTGAATTGAGAAAATGTATTATGAAAGTAAAGGCGTTGTTTGATAGACATTCACACATTTGTGCTAATTATTGGTATTAACCATTATCACAGCCATGATTTAGTTGTGTAAATGAGTTGAGGTTGTGTGCTTTAATCCATAGCCTTTTGAGTTTGGTTTCGTTTTGCTTGAGGATAAGAAAAGTCTTAAGTTAGGGGTGTTGATGAGTGTGTAATTCACAGTCATTTCTTACTCTTTTATTATGATTTTGTGTTGTTTAATTAACAACTTGAGGCTAATTATGCTTTTAATGATGTATGTTATACGTACATTTGGTTTAGATTTGGTCTTGCTGGGAAGAATTAAAGTTGTAGCTGAATTAGAGCCAATGGGAGTTGAAACTGCACAATGTGTTCCTGGAAGCATTTACACTCTACGAACATGGCCATCAGGTCCGCAATTGTAGAACAGTGGAGCACAATGGAGCATGAACGTGCTGACCATTGGTGCGTAGGTGGAGCAAAGGACTAGCAACCTCTGCGATAGCGAAATGCTTAAGTGCGAATGCGGAGGCTAAAACTTCAGTTGACCTCCAGGAACGAGGTCAAAGCTTTGAGAATGCAGAGTACTTTGGTGATCAGTGTAGGGCTGTTGTGGAATTTCACCATTTCAACCCTAATTCTTATATGCATGAATTCCCAACCCTCATTCTCGACATTGAAGATACTTAGACGACCTAGAAATAATTCATACATTCTTTGAAGAGAAAAATACACCTTAGATAAGATTTTAGTTTAAGGTGAGGATTTTGAGTGAGTTTTCTATTAATTCTTACGTGGATTAAAGAGTATGGGCTTCCATTGTAATATCTTTCACTCACTCTTTCTTTCCTTGTTCTTGAATGATTAATATGTAGATTTAATTGTGTATTGGATATTGATTTGTTTATGGGTCTTGATTATTACTCTTGCTTTCGTTCTTAGTTGATGATTTACTTGCAAAATCAAGAGGGTTTCTCCCAAAATTGCTTTGATTGATTGAATTGATTTATATATTCATGTTACCTTCATGTTTAGCTTATGATTTGAAGTTGCAAACTTAAACCTAGGTTATATCTTTAATTATTTCATGAGAATATATAGTTGAAGCGGAAGGTTGCATGATTTTCATGGGTTTATGTGTTGAGACCCCAATAGGAACTCAACGGCTTAGGTATTAGGGATATTGCTTTGACTTCTTAGGCCAAGCGTGTCCTCGATGGTCTGCATGTGAGATCCTAGAGAGTTCATGTGAAACACCCAATATCAAAGGTGATTTGGGTTATAAACGAACTAGCCTACCCATAGAGTCTATTTGTTTCTAAGTGTGATGGATCAATTGGGTTTTGATTGATTCCCGTATTCCCTATCCTTGCTCCCTCAATTGATCAATCCTTGCACAATTTTTCTTTTATTTATAAGTAGTTATTATCTTAGTTTCCCTCCTCCCATTTTAGATAGAACTTGCTTGGTACTCACCTATCAAATCAAATTCTAGTAGTCATAGGCCCTAGATCTACTTAACCGCTGACACATTGTTCCCTGTGGGATTCGACCCTAACCTCAAAGGTTAGGTAAATATGCTGATGATGACCGCTCTTTTGTCCATTAGTGATATCGGGTTGAGCGACATCAATGGGCCTTAGCCTAGTCATAAGCTAGTGCTACCCTAGATTTTCATTGTTCAGTCCTTATATTGTTACAGATACGCATAGTTTGACTTGAGGGGCACATATCTTTGGAGACCAGCTGAGCAGTTGACTATACTTGGGTTCGAGATCAAGATGATTATTCCTGGGGTTGAGATCTTGATGACTTTTCCTGTGATTCGAGTTGCAAATGGTGTTCCTGCAGTCCGAGTCCTGGATGACTATTCCACGATTGGATCATAACCTAGTAGATTGTTCCTGGGATATAGTCCTAGTGGATTTATCTTGGGTTAGAGCCCAGTTGATTGTTCCTGGATTAGATTCTAAATTGATTGTTAACCACTTTGTCTTGGCTGACTTCCTCTGCCAGAATCCAGGTCAGGAAGGGGGTTAAAACATTTTGTGATATTTATAGGTTAAAGGCCCCGGGTGATAGGTAGGGGCTCGAGGCCTCATGTGATTTTGTGTTCTGTGTTGATTGAGATCCCATACCATCTGCTACTGATCCCTATATCACTATAACTCTATACTCCCTAATTGTGCATGGGTATATCTTTTGGGCTTATGGATGCCCAATTAGCATACAAGTATAGAATCTAGGGCCTTACATCTATGTAATGCATTATACCACAACCGTATGATAGTTGTGTTATGGTTTCGTTTGGGTTTTGTCAGGTTGTTTCATTGTGCATTTCTTGATCCTACTCAGTTGGGTTCTCCTAGTACCACAAACATAGTTGATACTTTATCTTTTAGTTTCGTTGGTTAATATCATTGCACATTGTTAGGGTTCATTCAGTTTGGGTTTTGTGGTTTAACATACATGCTTATATTTTGACGTAGGTCAAGATTGCTAGCATTACAACATATTATTTCATTTGACCTTTTCATAATTATTGTATTTCACTCTATCGACCAATAATGCCTATTGGGTGCGTTTCGCTGGTACTTTCTTATACATTTTTGCATCTAATCATGGTGAAGGTACATGTATGAGTCATGGCCATTGATTTAAGGGCTTGCAGATAATTCAAGAGACTCTGGTGAGCATCACTAATTTTGCAATATTCTACAATCTCCTTTGTTCATTTGTATCATTTTTTGTATTTAGACACTATCTTGTACATTTAGTTTTGATCTATACATGTATGATGCTATTCCAGTTATGTATATGTGTATATATATATGCATATTTTTACTTTGAGTCTATACTAGCTCTAATACAAGATCTAACGGGAACCATCATGACCAAGGAGGTTAGGTCACAATAAGTTGGTATCAGAGTTTTATGTTCGCTAATCTCATCCATATAGGGCTACCATCTAGGTGCCTAGGAGATGCTTAGGAAACCGCTTGTTGTTGATTTTAGTCATGCAATATTGTTAATTGTGCATCGATTCCTTTGAATTTAATTGATTTGCTCTCCCACAGATCAACATAGAGGCAAGATTCCATGTAAAGGTAGGTCTAGTCTATCAGTCCCCCATAGGGAACAACCCTCTAGATCTTTTGAGCAGCGATAGGATTCCCCAACTCTCCCATAGCTAGAGACACCATTTCACTATCACCCCAGCTACTTTATTGGTTACACCTGAGGTACAAGTGATTATCAAGCAGGTTTTAGCAGTACTTGGGGGCATTCAGTAGGTTCCAGTATTGGTCCTAGTCCCTTTAGCACAGGCCCTAACAAAGCATTTCGCTCTAAAGGCTCTAATTGCATAGTTAGAGAGAGCTATACCTTTCCAAGACCAGCGGGTGCTTAGGTATTATTTGAGATTGATTCCCACAAGGTATTTAGAGCGGCTGAAGAAGACGCACATGAGTTTTCACAGCTTGTATGAAAAGGTTGTAGGCATTAATATTGTTGAAGTCTAGAGTCATAGAGTTTACAGTCTATCAATTGGACAGGCTAGCAAGGCATGGCGGACTTTCAGGAATACCAGGCCAGCTGATGCGTTGCCTATGACTTAGGTTGAGTTTTCTATGGCATTTATGACTAGATTTTCCCCCGAGAGCCTTGGAGATGGGCTTCATGTTCAGTCTACTCATCTAGAGTAGGGCTTTACAATGATGATTTAGTATGAGGGAGGTTTCAATGGATTTTTATTTGGGTTTAGCAGATAGATTGACAAACTATCGAGGAGACTCCATTAGGGTCAGTCCAGCCGACCGTATTAGGCATCTTTACAGGCTCTACAAGTGGAGGCCATTAGGGCCATTTCTATGAAGATGCAGCCCGATTAGAGGTTGAGGCTTTAGATGAGGCTATTATGGGTATTGGCACTATGTGCCAGTATCCGACTTTAGCGTTATTGATTCAAGCTTTACATTTTCATAGGTGATTGTGTACTTTGTTTTTCTCTTGGGTTTTAGTCCTAAACATCTTTCATCCCGGATTCGTATGTTGATTCCAATGGGGGATTTTTTAATGATGGATTAGTATTGTAGGTAATATGGTTACTCTTCAGGGATTTGATACTTGAGCACACTTGATATTACTAAATATGTTAGATTTTGACATTATCTTGGGTACGGATAGTTATCCCCACATCATGTCCTGGTAAACTCTTACGCTAAAATTGTTACCTTAGTGATACCAAGAATGTCCCTAGTAGTGTGGAAGGGATCTGTTAGTTGTGCACCAGCTGATATTATTTCATAGATTCAAGCTCTAAGGTTGATATTTACTAGTTGTTTAGCCTATTTGGCCCATGTTCATGATGTAACAGCTAAGGCTCTTACAATAGAGTCAGTTCTCATAGTTTGTGAGTTTTCAAATGTATTCCATGTTGAATTGTCTAGGCTGCTGCCTGAGAGGGATGTTGATTTCGCTATACAGGTTGCGTTGGGCACTAAGCCTATATCCATTCCACTGTACTAAATGGCTTCTGTAGAGTTTAAAGAGCTCAGTACTTAGCTTCAGCTTCAGGGTCTCCTAGACTTGGGTTTTATTTAATTGAATGTTTTTCTCTAGGATCCCCTGTTCTATTCGTAAAAAGGGATGGGAATCTCTAGATGTGCATTGATTTTAGGCAACTAAATAAGGTGACGCTGAAGAATTGTTATCCTTTGCCCCGCATTGATGATTTGTTTGACCAACTACAGGGACCAAAAATTTTTTTTATGATAGACCTGAGGTCAAGTTACCATGAGTTGAGGAACATGGCAGAGGATAGTCCAAAAACTGCATTCCGAACCCATTATGGCCATTATGCTTTGATTATGTCTTTTAGGATGACTAATGCCCCTATTGTGTGTATGGATCTGATGACTTGTGTGTATTGGTCTCATTTGTTATGGTGGACCTGTTGAGGGCCATATTTGCTAGGATTTGATCCATTAAGTACTATATGGTTGTGGTTGATCTTTTAGATGCTAGAATTACTGGATCTTGGCGAGTTGAGGTGGTATTTGTTAGGTTAAACTATTGAGGCTGAGTAGGACCTACATAACATTAATATGTTGTAATTCTAGTTTTCTGGTTTTTGGTTAGTGGGTGTTGATGGGCGGTGTTTTACCTTTCTGGCTCGTAGTACTTTGCATAGGACTAAACAATGATATCTACTAAGGTTGTGATTTGGAATATGATATATACTTATATGTGGTGGAATAAGTAAGGGATCTACTTGTGATTAGTATGTTGAGTATCTATGGCATTTTGAATATTTGTAGGTTGTTGAGAATACAAGTGATTGGTATGTTAACTATATGTTATATTCCTAAATATCTGTTGTCATGTTGAAGCTAATGATGGTTGTTACATCACTAATCTGCTATATTGGGATGGTACTCTTCTTGTGTACTACACTCATGATTTGCTATTGTTGTTAGTTTTGATGGACTAAAAGGCAGGGGAAACAGGGCTAAAGTACGTACTTGGGAAGCTACTTACATTAGCTATTATCAACAGTTTTTTTAACATCGATTAGCTTACGAGCCCATTTGTGGTTAGTCTGTGTTGATTGGTTTCATATGGGAATAGGAAAGAAGGCAAAAGTCCATATAAGTGGAATATGGTTATAGTTGGGGATAATTGTGATTGTTCAAATATCTACTGGTGTGTTGAGGACACATATACCTAGCCTGTTAATTTCGTATTACATTCTAGTTGATTAAGATGATGGGATGAATGATTGACCTTTTGATGCTCATGTAGAGATTGCTATATAGATTCTTTGTTGCATAGACGAATTGTTATACTTGATTAGTTGGGATTGCAAGAACTGTACTTTGACACACTGAGCATGCCTATAATTGTTCTATTCATTGCTTATTATAAGTTCAGGGTTAAAGTCCCTACGTACTCAAGGTCAAAATCCCTAGGTGGTTCATGATGCAATAACGACACTATAGAAATGAAATAAAATGCAAAATAAAAAAACAACAAAGTAAAGATAGATAGATAGACACATAAAGAGGGAAACCAAGAGCGACCAAAAGGTATATTAAACCTTAAGACCTTTCTCAATTAATCCTACAATAGCACCTACCTCTGACGATAACCTCGAGGGAAATTGGACTAACCTCGCAACCAATGTTTCTAAGAAAAATTCAACAAAACCGTGTACCAAGCTCTCAATACTTATTCAAGAGTTTCAATTTCAATGTTCAAAGTAGTCTACCGACAAATGAGCAACTATGAGCTATTTATTGTCATAGGTAAATTTATTACAAAAATGGCCAAAAGTGGCCTGACTTGATAAAACGATGGTCAAAATAGTCATCACCATTTGCATTCGACGGATCATCGAATGTCCACCCCATAGCCGAAGGATGGTGAATCTAAATCTTAGACTTTTTGAACATTAGCCAGTCTTCTCGGCCATTATCTAATCAATTCGGCCGATTGCAGATATGATGCCCCATCACCATATATGACAGATTCTCCCCTGCTTCACTTTCACCTCTAGAGCTATCTTCAAGGCATAGAATCCTTCCTTTAGCTTCAATACCAACTCAAGGAACTCCAACTACATGAATATCCCTTGCACCCTTTGAAGTTCCCGATCTTGACTCATAGTAAATGGCCTTGGCATGATTCGACTTGCATCATCCTCTCATTCAAATTGATACAAGAACCACACTAAAAAAATGAAATAAAATGTGAAATTAAAAGATAAAAAGTAAAGATAAATAGATAGACACATAAAAAGGAAATCAAGAGGAAGCAAACGTATATTAAACCTTAAGACATCACTCGATTAATCCTATGACAGTACCTACCTCTTATGATGACTTCGAGGAAAATTGGATTCACCTCGCAACCAATGTTTCTAAGCAAAATTCAACAAAATCTTATACTAAGATGTTAACACTCATTCAAGAGTTTCAATGTCAATATTCCAAGTAGTCTACGTACAAATGAGTAACTATGAGATATTTATAATGTTAGGTAAATTTATTATAAAAATAGCCAAAAGTGGTCAAACTTGATAAAATGGTGGTCAAAATAACCATCATTGTTTGCATTTGATAGATCACTGAATTTCCTCCATGTCACTGAAGGATAACTACTCTGAATCTTGAACTTTTTGGAACATTAGACAGTCTTCTAGGCTATCGTCGAATCAATTTAGTGGATCACTGATTTGCTGCCCCATCATCGAATATGATAGATTCTCCAATGATTTACCTTCACCTCCACGAGCTATCTTCAACGCATAGAATCCTTCCTTTGGATTCAACACCAACTCAAAGATCTCAAACTTTATGAATAGCTAGTACACCCTTTGATGTTCCAAAGCTTGAATCCTAGTGAGTGGCCTTGGCATGATCTGACTTGCATGATCCTCTTCTTTTTGAAAAATATTTATCCTCAAATTCAATGCTTCCTTATCCTCAAAAGTTGGAAATGGGGACAAATTACATATATTGAAAGTGTTGTTGACTTGATATTCTGAGGGAAGGTCAACCTTGTAGGCATTTTCATTGAGTCTTTCAAGTACTTGAAATGGACCATCACATCTTAGCATTAACTTAGTTTTCCTTTGATTAGGAAACTTCTCTTTTCAAAAATGCACCCATACCCAATAACTCGGTTCAAGCACAACCCTTTTTCAACCCTTGTTTGCCTTCTTTTCCATGTCTCGATTCTTATTTTTCAAGGTGAAGTCAAAGTTTCTCATGGAGTTTCTTCACTGATTCAGCCTTTTTGTTTCCATCCAAGCTCAAAATAGAATCTTGGGAAAGAAGAGTTAAATCTAAGGGGGTTAAAGCCATATACAACCTCAAATGGAGACATACCAATAGTCCTATGAATAACAAGATTGTAAGTAAATTTGACTAGTGTCAAATGTTCCTCCCATGATGTAAACTTTCCATTTACCATGGTACGAAGCATAGAGCCTAATTCCTATTCAAAGCTTCAGTTTGGTCATCAGTTTGTGGGTGACAAGAAGTCAAAAATAACAATTTGGTACAAAGTCTACACCACAATTCTTTCTAAAATTGACTAAGGAAATTTTTATCCCTATAACTTACAATTGATTTATGAATTCCATGAAATTTAACAACATTTTCAAGAAATAAAGATGCAACAAGAGGTGCATCATGACATTTATGACATGTACTAAAATGATCCATCTTTGAAAATCGATCAAAAACTAAAAAGAAGTTATCTCTACCTCTTTTAGTCTTTGGCAAACCCAAAATGAAATCCATAGAAATATCAAGCCGAGGTCTTTGAGTTTTGGTAAGTGGAGTGTACAAACCTTAGGGAAGGAGGCATGATTTAGCACGTTGGCACTCAATGCATTGACTACCAATTCAAACAACATCTTTGTGCATTTTAGATCAATATAATTTCTCCTTAAAAATTCCCTTATTTTTTTCCACACCAAAGTGTCCCATTAGTTCTCCATCATGTGCTTCCCACATAAATAGTTCTCTGCAAAAGCTCATAGGCAGACGTAGTCTCTTTCCTTTGAACAAGAAACTGTAACAACCCAAAAATTTTCAAAAACCCCTTATGGTTGGTCTTGTATGATGTAATACTGGTCATGGTTGAGGTTTGGTAGCCACGGGTTGAGTTTAACATCCCGAACGCAAAATGGATTAGTTGGTGGCCTAGAGAGGTCGTTTGGACAGTAAGATTTTGAACAAATATAACTTTTGATTCGGGTTTAACCGTGTGGGATTCTATATATCAAATTGCATCTCTTTGCGTTAGCTTTGCAACGCAACTTGTTTCACTTGATTTGGAGTTCGGATGAGGAAGTTATGGCCTAAACAATGGGACTACCTGAAATTAGGAAGCCATTGGAGATAGGCCCTGAAAAGTGGCAAAGGACAGGGACACGGTCCATGAAACTTGTCACAGTTCATTTGGGGCCCCGTGTGGAGGTCCAGTGAGCTAGGGGTTGCCAGGAACCACCCCATGATACAAGTCATAGGCCACGGACCACTAAATGGTATGTGAGTCCTTTGACGAGCCGTCAAGTGTCCCGTCAAGTGAGGCAGAACCTTGGCCAGACTGTGGTTGGTCTAGATTGATAAGGAAAGGTATAGGGGGCAGGGGGATGGTCCGTCAACCCTCACACAACTCGTCAATTTGTCCCGTCAAGGGATTCAGAAAATCCTCCGAGAGTTCGCGTTGAAATTTAGCTAAGTGTGGTTTGATGGAAGGTTAAATAGTCCGTGAGATAGGTACACGACACTATAGCAGCAGTGTGACACTGTGTCCAGTTAAAATTTCCATTTTATTAATGGTAATTTTGTGATTTAACTTTTCCCTAAGTCTCTTTTAGGTATCCTAAGGTCTCTTAAACCCCTAAATCAATCCCCAAACCCTCATTCATCCTTTCCAAGTCTCCTACATTCACTTTGGGAATTCTAAAATCCTCTTGGCCTCCATTGAAGAAAGCTTGAAGAATTTGGGGAAGACAACCTTGACCAAGATTGACCTTGCAATTTGTTGGTGAAATTAAGGTATGTGGGATTTGATTCAAAGATCTTATTTCATCCTTGAAGACCCAAGAACCCTAGCTCTTTAAATTTTATGTTAAGCTTTCAATTAAGTTATGGGTTCTTCCATTAATGTTGTAGATTAGTGTTGGGACTTGAGTATTGTAGTTATTAGGTGATTTAATCATGGATTTAAGCTTGAATTCATTAATGTTCATTGAAACCCTTATTGATGCAAAGTACATGTCCCCTTCAGGATTTAATTAAGCATGTGTAACTTGCATTATGACTTATTCAGGGATTTCTATATGATTTATGATGAAATATCTATCAACTTGTGAAATAAAGTCTTGATTTCATTACCCATGTTCTTGTATCTCATTCATGGCATGTGCATGGTTATTGTTCCATTGGAACCCTTGATTGAAACTCATGTTCATGTAATATTATGACTTGTGATCACATAGGCCCTTGCCATGGCTGTTTGAGCATATTGGGTGCTTGCACCATATTGATATGCCTTGATTGCTTGCTTGTAAGCCCTTATAGATGAGCTACTCTATTGCATTGACATGGAATGATCATGAAATGTTTTGGAAACTCTTGTTGGCCTATGCCCTAGGCATGAACATGATTCTTGAACAATGATTTTGACATGACTAATGATGCACGATTTTGAAAGAATGTTAGTCTCTTGTTTTAAATGTTGCATGTATATATATATGTACGTATTCTCATGGGATGAGACTTAGCACGAGGGAGTGGGTGGAAAAATGGGGTATCCCCAAGGCCTCGCCCATTTTGTCAAACCATGTGCCACCATGGGTATATAAATCCTCGGATAGGAATTTCATGTTATGCTATCCCTTGTTTAAGGGTGTCTTGGGTTCTATTTGGCACGTAGACCGAATCCGGAAAATGGCTCATTCGGGTCACTCATGTTGTCGGTTGAGGTTACATCCCCGCTATATACGATCATAGGATTGGATTTCATGCATCATGGCATGGCATATTGTTATACTACTCTTAGGCTACGGGCATTCCATTCGTATACTTGTCCCCTTGTCATGTTGCTTGGTCATACTATACTTTTCATATGCATTGCATGCCTGCATACTTAAGGCTTAATTGTACTAACCCATATTATTGTCTACATGTTCTAACCATGTAGGTACTGAGGGTGATTATTACATTCTACTAGACGACGCTTGATATCTTGTTGAAGACTTGCTAGTGGTAAACTGTAACAACCCGAAAATTTTAGAAATCTACTTACGGTTGGAATTCTATGATGTAAGACAAGCCGTAGTTGAGGTTTGGTAGCCACGGGTTGAGTTTAAGTGGCCGAATGCAAATTGGACTAGTAAGTGGCCTAGAGGGGTAATTTCGGCAGCGTATTTCAAACAGTCATAACGTTTGATGTGGGATGAACCATGTAAGCTACCACATATAAAATTGACTCTCTTTGGGTTAGCTTTGCAACACACGTGGTTTCACTTAATTTGGAATTCGGATGAGGGATATATGGCCCAAACAGTGAGACTATCAGATATTTGGAAGCCATTGGAGAGAGCCTCAGAAAAGTGGCCAAGGACAGGGACACGGACTGTGAAACTTTAAACGGTCTGTCTAGGGTCCTGTGAGGTGTCACAGTGAGCTTGGGGTGGCCTGGAACAACCCCTAAGACAAGTGTACGTCAACGGAACCTTGGATGGTCCGTTTGACACTAAACGGTTCGTCCACTGTCCCGTGAAGGTGGAAAGTGGCTAGGCCAAGGCTTGGAAATGATTTTTGAGGCCAAGTGTTGTTAGACAGTGCCTTACACGACCAGTCACAAGTTGAACGGACCGTTTAGTGGTTCGTGAAGTGTAACAGAAAGTCCTCCAAGAGTTCATGCGGAGATTTGGCTAAGTGCCACTGGACGGTCAAGTTGACGGCCCGTGTGCATGTAAACGGCACTGTAGCAGCCGTTTGGGCACTCCATACAGTTAAAAGTTCCATTTTATGAATGGTATTTTTGTGATTTAACATTTCCCTAAGCCCCCTTTTGGTCCTTTAAGGTATCCTAAACCCCTAAAACATTCCCTAAACCCTATTTCATCCATTAGAACTCCCATATACACTCACTTAAGATCTTAAGGCTCTCTTGACCTCCATTGAACCTAGCTTGTGGAATTTTGGGAAGAAGACTTGATTAGGTTTGATCTTGTGGACTAGTTTCTTGAATTAAGATATGTGGGAATTGATTCAAGGATCCCCTTTCATCCTTGAAGATCCTAAGAACCCTAACCTTTTTTAAATTGATTTTAAGCTTTCCAATTAGTTATGGGTTCTTCCAATATTGTTGTATATTAGTGTTGGGACTTGAGTGCTGTAGATTTTAGGTGATTTAAACATGATTTTACATTTGAATTCATGGATGATTTATGAAACCCTAATTGTTCAACTTGC
>JBCEWC010011044.1:186-17070 GCA_038996855.1 Solanum aculeatissimum
CCACTTTATACTAGTCATTTAGAGTGTCTCAATTCTAATTATTACAGTTGTTCTTTGATATTTACAAGTGAATATTCCCCCTCTAAAATATTTTTCTACAAAGCTAGAAGGTTTCAACGACTTTATGTTAAAATTTTTATAAAAATCTATAGTCCCCGAATGCAAGGAAAATCTCCGTAGCTCCCCCACCACCACTTTATACTAGTCATTTAGAGTGTCTCAATTCTAATTATTACAGTTGTTCTTTGATATTTACAAGTGAATATTCTCCCTCTAAAATATTTTTCTACAAAGCTAGAAGGTTTCAACGACTTTATGTTAAAATTTTTATAAAAATTTATAGCCTCCGAATGCAAGGAAAATCTCCATAGCTCCCCCCCCCCCCACCCCACCCCACCACTTTATACTAGTCATTTAGAGTGTCTAAATTCTAATTATTACAATTGTTCTTTGATATTTACAAGCGAATATTCCCCTCTAAAATATTTTTCTACAAAGCTAAAAAATTTCAAGGACTTTATTTGAATTTTTTTATAAAAATCTAAAATCTCTAATCTCCGTAGCTTTCTAGAACTTTCACACAAGTGCACCTCCTTGTTTATTTCACACAGAAAAAATATGTTTCGTTTATAATCGATGATAATAATGACTTTTCAAACGAGAGTATCTTGATATTTTTGAAGAATGATATGCGATGAACCCACACAGAGATGTATAATGACAAATGAAGAGTTATGACTTTTATACAAAGTTATGATCTTTGTTGAAGAGTTGTGATTTTTGTAAAGATTTGTGATATTTTCTAATGGTTGTGAAATTTCCAATAAGACATAATAAGCATCTTTTGTTGCCTATAAATAGAGGATTTTCTTCTCATTCTTAAAAACATATTTTTCGGCTTCTTAATTCTACACAAACAAATTCTAGTATGTTTTACTGTTGGTAAGTGATTCATTATTGACACAGTGATTTTAGGTATCGATACAACAGAGAGTAAAATCGTTCTATCATGGGAGGATATATTCCATTAACCTCGGGTACTCGAGGAAAATAATTTTCTTAAGAAAACACTGTGTGTATAGTGGACTAGATTTTCTTCATGTCAATTTTACTTTTATTTTTTCTTACGGAATTTATTTTCATTACTAGTTTTAATTTCTGATTTTGAAAACTTATTAGAATCTTTGTATTTATTTTTTTCATAAAATTTTGTTCTATAAAAATTTTGTTTTACAATTTTTTTTTCTTACAAAGATTTTATACTTTTCTAAATATTTTAATAATATAGACTGAACTATATATACTCGATCTACTTTGGCATCCAGAATGACAATATAATGACCTAGAGATGATGCAAGTTTAATTTGGATCTGACTTTTTAGCTGATTGATTCTCTAGTGTAAATAGGAAAGATAAAAATATAGTACTACTTAATAATGACCATGACGTAACACGTTTGAGGGAAAAAGAGGTTTCATCATTCATGATACAGAACTAAGCCTTGATTTATCTAATTTATTGATTGGACAAAAGTTAGAAAGGACTAATAATTTCACTCATAATGAATCAAATTTTGATAAGTGTCCCACCACTATATTTATCCTTTATTATAATTATACATGTTCATCCGATGTACTAAGGCCAACTTATTAGTATAAAAGTTATCCAATATGTTGTTGGCTTTTTAGTTTATTTATTTATTTAAAAGTTACATTCATATCGCACTACAATAACATAAGAATTTTGGTTTAAATCAGTATAACTAAAAAATCTATCCTTAACTAGAAAATAAATATTCACTCATGAGAAATCTTAGTACTTCAGTTGGTTGACTATCAGAACTCTCATCTTGTTGGTAAGAGTTCGATTTCCCATATAGTAATCTCCACTTCATTTTCTCTTCTCCTACCCCCGATTTTTTTGTTAAAAAAAGAGTATCCACTCGCCATCAGATCATTCTTGATGAAACCTTAACTGATCAATAGTAGGAAAATGGACCTTTTACTTTGGTCCATAGATGAGCCTGAACCACTATCCCTCATTGTCGTACACATGAACCATATCGTATGTTTTCAGTGTCCTTATTTGATTTTGAAGATGATCAGGCGGACCTCAGAGACACTTACATTCTCCTCTAGTGGCGCGGTATAATCATTAGAGTCTGTAATAATAAGCGCCAATGGGAAAAGGAATAGTTGCATGGTAGTAAGAACCTGTGTAGCCTTCTGCTTGACTTGCAACTTCAACTTCATCACCACTTTCAAATACTGTTATTTGTTGTTTCTTCAATGCTATGCTTCTTATGGTATCTCAGTTACAATCAATTCTTGATTCGTGCCTTTCCTCATTTGGTTCTGCCATTCAATTCAAACTATTAAGGCAAATTTATTGACAAAAAGGGTTTTTAGTTAGACACTGTGAATTTCATTTGTCTCCTTGAGAAGAGAATCTCCTGCTACATTTCGACTTAGAACAATTGATTGATGACATTTTTGGACAATATTTATTTCCATTTTTTTTTCAATTTTTGATATTTTTTCCAGTAATTTTTTGCAGAATATTTTCGACTGTAAAGCTAACCTTTTTTCATAGCCTTTTAAAAGGTATTTTCGCACCTGTTGATTCCTAATCATTTAGCTATAAATTTTGGGACCGCCACGGGGAGGTGTTCATCGTTAGATTTGAACGTGTTATTAATTAAATTAATTTAATTGAATTTTAGATTTCTAAAATCAAATCAAATTATAAAAATTATTGTCAGTTTGGTTTGATTTTCTTTAATTTTTTCTGTTTGAAAGTAATAAGTTTATTGAGGACGTACACATCTCAATAGATACAAACACCTACTACATGAACAATCCATAGAAAGCTACTGTGAATTCAATTAAACAATAACACTAATACACCAAAGATAAAATCTTTATAAAAAAAAAAACTCCAATCTCAACAATCAAATGATTATCCGGGGGAGGGTACAAGAAAATTATATACCAAAATATTAACAAGAGAATTTTCAAATATATAAATGGTAAAGTTAAAGATTTAAGTTGATTAAAATTTAACAAAATATTTATATATTGTTTATGAATAATACATAAATAATTATAAATTTTTTTGGTAATTCGTTTGATGATTTTTGTGAATTCTTTTGTAGTAAAATCAAAATCAAACCAAATAGTATCGATTTTCAAAATTTAAAAACAAAACCTAACCAAACGAAATCAAATTTTTTTAAAATCAATTTGGTTTAAATTGCGGTTGAATTTAATTTTTAATCATAACTATGAACAACCCTAGTTGTCGCTCACTGAAATACTCGAAAAACTCTCTCCTCTCCCGGCTGCATTCTTCATAATTTTCTATCAAGGAAATGCAAGTATACAATGTGTGGTTTGTTTGTTTATTAAAATTCTATAAATTAAATTGTAATTTTTGTTGAAAAGAATAACTTTAGTATATGTTCATACTATGGTCTAGCTAGATCCATTCCTTGATATCTTGTTAATGACTTTTAATATATCTATCGTAATTCAATACCTAAATAAACGTGATTTATAGCCATTAATCAATTTATTCCTCCTCATAACAGCCTTGACAATTTTGCTGAATTGATTAGTATTTCTATTCAATAGCCTCATTATTCCCCCATGAATCATTAGCCTTTTATTGTCTTCTAAAATCATTGGAGATCCACCTAATTCTATATATTGTGATATATTCTTCTATCTCCTGGAGGAACACTCGAGCTATATAAATTTCTTATAAGTATTCGTGATGAAGTTTTTGTGTTCTTGATAATGAAATATTTTCCGAAAGATATCTAATAATATTTACATAATATTATTTTCTTAAACAACTATGAGAGAATTAATATTATTTAGGACAGACAAACAAATGAATCATCTATTTCTTATTTATTGCTAACACATGCATATATCACTTTCTTGTTTCATATTTTTCTTAGCATGGGCCCTGGCCCTTTAAAAGAGACTGTATTTACACCAAGCTGTAGGCTTCATGACTTACAAATTAAACCTTTTACATTGATATGTGTAATCGTACTAAAGTTTCTAAAAGTTTGTTTTTACTGTCCCATTTTAACCATCACTTTTAACTCTTTGCATCTTCATTAAGAGAAACAACTAAATAAATTATAATTTATTATGTTATTTTTATTTATAAGATATCTTTTGACCATTGATAAGTAGTATTAATAATGAAATATTATTAACAAAGATTGTGGTGGGATGATAGGATTCCTTCACCTTTAATCGGTCTTGAATTTGATCTATGTGAAAAAAACCTTTAAAGTAACACTCATCTTATGCGGCGCGAATCAAGCACCGCCTGTGTCATACCCCGAGCCTACACCCTAGATGTGGCCGGCACTAGGAAATCATTTCAAATCCCAAGCGAATCACTTGACCTGACTAACATACTCAGCGGAAGACACTAACATCATAATGAATTAGAATGAGCACAATACTTATGAACTCAGACATACAATAATAATATATAAAACTTGACTCAAGACTTTAAAACAACTTTAAAGGAATAAAATGAATAATATTTTTCTACTCTATGAAACCTCTAAAGTACTGACTCTGAACTAGGTACCAAAGTAGGCCCGCGGCTACCTTAACTTGTAACAACCCATCTTGAGATGAGAAGTCCCATATCATCAAAAACATATGACAGATGTTGGATATATAAGTAAACAAAATTTACCTACTTGTGACGCATTTTAAAGTCGTGCGGGCCTATGCCCAAAGCGAACAATATCACTAGCAGGCTGGGCTGTTACAAATGGTATCAAAGCCACTCACGTGTCAGGTTTGGTGATGTGGGGCTAGAGTTCAACTGAGTTTAGGCGAATCCTGGTGAGGCGGGGCAAACCTTAGTTCTGAGTCTAGGCGAATCCCATACGGTAGGGCAAACCTCAGCGAGGATACTGAGTCCATAAAGGAGTGTATGTACCAACCTATCTTGAGATAAGAAGTCTCACATAGGTAAAATACATGAGAGATATTGGGTATATAAGTAAACAAACCTTACCTAATAGTAACACATTTTAAAGTCGTGTGGGCCTAGGTCCATAGCAGACAATATCACTTGCGAGTTGAGTTGTTACACAATTGAAATAAATATAAAAAAAAGTAAAGACTCTTGAGCTCCTCTGAATGCAAAAAGGCCTCACCGACTGCTGATAGAAACGACCTCACTGAATATCTATTATCATGGGTACCTGAATCTGCATCATAAAATGATGTAACGCCAAATGGTGTCAACGCATGGAATGTATGGTATGTAACATGACCAAAAAGTACTAAGGACAAGATACTAAACTTTAGAACTGAACTCTGAGATAACTTAATTGATAAAATTTTATCATGCAAGTAAATCATATGCTTTAAACACATTTAAAAGTGCAACTCAGTATGAAATAAATACTTATTTTAATGTATTAGTGAGCTCAATTAAATGTATAAACAATATAATACTTAAAATGCTTAGCTCTCAAAAATAGCTCAACTCAGTTAAATATGCAACATAATAAAGGAAACACTTTAATAAAGAAATAATAAATCTCACTGTATAAAATAATAAACTTTACTTTTTGAGGAGTTTTTCTAATCGACAACCATCACCATGAGCCTCGTGATGATACGTCTTGCCCACGTTGTCAGAGTAATCTCATACTTTACTAGGGTAAGGGATGGAGTACTGTTGAATCCATCTAAATTGAGTCATCTCAGTGACATATTAGGAGTACTACACTTTGTGCAATCCTATCCTACACTGGCTACTTAGTATATGGAGTTGGAGTTATCTGAACTCGTACCCAAATCGCTGCTCAATACTACTCCCAAAATCATTTAGCATATGCTCATGATTTTAAAAATAATATTACTCAAAAATATTTCTTTAACTTTCGGGCCTTAACCCAATTTTAGCTTTTCTCAAACTTGTCTCTTCTATTTAACTGAAGAAATATTAATACAACAAATATAAGAAATATAGGTTTACTACTCAACTAACTTCTAAATATAGATTCTTTAAATTCTTCTTAGACTCAACTCAATGATTTAGACTTGAGAGCTTTTCATGAAATATTTAGGGTTCATACTAGTTCAACAATTAAATATGACAATCTTGACTTGAAAACCTAACTCAATAGTAAAATCATTAAATGCCATGATTTTATTCAAGAGAACAACATAAGCAAATACTTTGATGAAATTTATTCACAATGAAGAAAACTTGTTCCAATAATTAACTTGATATACGATGGTGATTAGAAATTTCAAGATGCTAAGACAAACATAGAAGTTAGGATGAACTTTGGAGGGCCCTTACATATTTGGAAGAACTAGGTTCCTGAAGAATTTTGAAAAACTCACTAGCTTCTTTTGAAATCCTAGGTTTTCTCCTCTTGAAAACTTGTTCTCAGTTTGGAGAATGTTTTGAGCGTAATGAAGTTGAAAGATAACCTTTAGGGATTTAATTAGGTAAAAAATTGTCAAGGTTAGGCTTAGAAAGGGTGAGAAAGAACGAAAATACCCTTAAAAACACTGTCCAAGTCATTTAGGGGACTATCTACACGCCGTAGAAACTTATTCAAACCGTAGAGGTCCATTCATAGAAATTGGGGTGAATTTTGAGGTCGTGAAACTCATTCTATAGGCCCAAACTACGACTCGTAAAAACTTTTACGACCCGTAATTGGCCTAGGTCTGTAAGAACCTGTACTCAAAAACTAACTTGGAACACATTTTCACGAGCTGGATTTTACAGGTCATCAAACCATTTACGACCCGTAGTTGGGTCCGTAGGAACCTGAACTCAGAAACTAACTTGGAACACATTTTCACGAGCTGGACTTTACCAGTCATCAACCCATTTACAACCCATAGTCTAGGGATCGTAAAAACTATCCCAGAAAATTCTGCTTTGGCAGTCTTCACCAAAACAGTCATAACTTTTTGCTTTGAATCTAAATGAGGCCATCTAGGTGGAGTTAGAAAGAGGATTCAGAGAGCTTTAATTTGATGAGTTATGAGCCACTTAATTTTTTGTGTGCTGAGAGTTATGGTCATTTAAAGTTGACTCTTGCATAATTTAATGCAAAAAACTTAATCAATAGGAAAGTATTGAACTCGACTAAGTACTAGAGGTCTCTTATGATCCTAGTCCACTTCTAATACACGTCACCCATATAGGAATGAGCCTTAAGAATAGATGCATGTAAGGTATCACTAGATTCAAGCTTATATACTTACGATAATAAAGATATTACATCCTAGCTAGTGAAAATTCCCAAGTGAACTTACTCTTGAGTAAGCAAGTTTGGGTGTGCCAAAACTAATAAGGAGACATTAGGCCATTCTGTTTTATGGTTAAGTTAGGTCTATGAATTCTGAGTTGTGAGAGTGAATTCTCAAAATATATATGTTCTCAGTGTATGTGTACTTATTTTTTCAGATACATAAAGTTCGATAGAGTGTGAGTTGAGAGAGTGAATGGTTAAGAGTTATTAGCATATATATAAAGTTTAATCTCTAGACATTGGACTAATCTATCGACTCATTGATGGATTTGACATTGACTGTACCACTAACGCAGTGGCAGAGCCAAAATTTTGTCTAAAAAAACATCACAATTTAAAAAATAAAATTACGTAGAAACTAAGAAGTGTCAATTTGTAATATATACACATAAAGACAATATTTTTACCTAGTTAAACAGTGAAATTTTCCTACGAAGAGGTATCAGTTGGCACTCTTCAAGTGAATGTGACTGCACTCACTCGTGCAAGTATCAGGTAACTATGCTCACTAATATTTAAACATCTAAGAAGAGATCACCTACAAGTATTTTTGTCTCAAATGGAATTCGAACATGATAACTCATGTTTCATTGACCACAAGGTTACACTTGCCTCGTATCATTGAGTGCCTAGCCAATAAACAGCATCCCACAAGCCATATTCAATGAAGCAAAAAGAAAAAAAAAAAGATCTAAAAAACACTAGTGATACCTGGAAATACTAATATTGAACCAAGAGTGTGGATTTTTTGTCTTCCAAATTCCTTGTACATGGATTATTATTATTATCAGTAAACACTATGCACATTCTGAAGCTTTGGGGCTAAAATATTTACTCCATTAATGAGGAAACAATGGTGAGAAATAGTCTGTAACCTCATTGCAGCTGAACTATTACAATTATGGAATTAACATCAATCATTTTAATGTCACAACATTAGCATCATTATATCGTTCCACGAGTCTATAGGACCAGGCAAACACCAATGTAGACAATCATTCTGGACTTTTTTGTTGTTATTTTCTGCAGCAAATGGGTGATATTGCCTATAGACTCCGGGATGCCCGTCTGGCCTCAGCAGTGAAAGTGAAGTTGTGTCAAACAATTTCAGGTTCACTCCGAATTCAGATGCTCTCTGGAATTCTTCCAACTCGATTTTGCGCATTGCCTCGTCTACATAACCCATGTCAACCTCACCTTCTTTGAAGGGCCCTGTTCTGTTACAATAACCTCCTGTATTCCATTCACCATTCTCAAAGTGATCGGGGGTAGTGGTTCTGAAAAATGTGTACGCCTTGTTCTTCGAGCTCGTGATGAATTTCATAGTCGAATTCAATGCTTTGCGATATGCGTACTCAAATCCCACCTGTGTAATGTTCTTACCAGCGCAGTTGTGGCAGCCAACAATCGTGTCATTCTCAAGGTAAATTGTAGATTTCAGGTACCATTTGCCACCAGCGATAAATACATAATCAAAATTGTGAAATTGTTGAGTCCATACGTCATCCAGTTTGTCAAGATGAAGTTGAGTAATATCCGTTGGAACTCCACTGTCATCTTCAAAGACGGTTGATTTTGCAAGAAAAGGTGACCAAATGACAGAAAGATTGAAGTCGTGGATCGGAAAGTACCATCTTCTGCTTTTGTATTGCTCGTCATGGTAGACGTCAACAACTTCTTCCTCCTGCTCAACAATGTAAACGCGATTAGAGACAAATAGTACCTTTTCCCCTGAAGTTTCTGCTGCAACAGACACAATGAGATTTTATGAATTGCATCTAGCAAGACTTCTATAAATGGTAATTAAGTACTAAAGGAAATGAGATGACATGGATATAACGTGCAAATGTCGCGAATGAAGCTTGTGTATAAGAGAGCAAAGGGTTACTCAACATATATCCAATTACAATCCTGTCTAATTATGCTAGAAAAGTTCTAGGCATTCTGATTATCCAAACCACTCGTTATAATAAGTAAAAAACGTTGGGTCTTCTTTTCATTTTGCATCTGATTGATCTTTGCCAAATAAATGCCTAGCAGAAGACTAAGAAATCAGATTGCTGTAGGAAAAATTATTGATGATCTTATGCTGATTATTGATGTTTATTAGATTTACAAATTTAGGATGGAGATTCTCCAATCAGCAGCCTCTGATTTTATTTATAAAGAAAATTTCATATTCAGTCAGTCATTTCCAAGTAAAACAAGTACTCTACTAAAGAAAGAACCAGCGCGATCAGCAAGCACAAGACATTTGTAGAAGAGGGTTTTATCGTAGACACAACAGGTGAGTAAAATTCCTATCAGAGCCTTTCCTTATTTCTCTATTATAATCACCATTAAGGTTTTATTCTTTTTAAATATGGAATTTAAGAAGATCCAAGTCCTAAGAGGTTATTATTTCATCTACTTTGAAAAACTATCTGTCATCTCTTACCAATTTTTTGCTTAAACCTCAACGAGATAATAATGAGGCCAGCTAATTTTCTTGGTCAAAGGAGATGCAACATCATCAAAACTTGAACAATAGTCTTAAATGTTCACCTAGTTAGGTTTGGGACTAAGTTTGAATCAACAACTCTCAAAACAAATGTTACAACTACAAAGAGCCTTTACAAGCTGGCTTCCGGGTCCAACATCCATATAACCGAGAGTGACATTACTGATAAATCCAATATGTAGCTATGCCCACCTCATACACAGAACGATCATAATTATGGTTTGTGAGATACAACTAGATAAATCACCAGCTTATACAACATATGAGTGCCCCACAAATTGTAATGACATACACTAACAGCCACAAGAAGCTTGTATTTACTTGATTTGATAGCCACATTGATCATTTAAGAGCAATTATTGATGTTAGCTAGTAGTTATGAGAAAACAACTGTGTCACGTAAAACTTACACTAACCATTAACGAAGAACAACAAAACCAAACAAATGAAAACAAACAACAGTAGAACAGCTAGTTGCCTTGTTCCAGTAAAATTCTTTTAGAGCTTGAAAATGTACCTGTGAGAGAATACAAAGCAATGACTGCACATGATTGCGCATAATTGAATCGCCTATGAAGGTGAATGATTTGTTTCGCATCAAATTGAGGAATTTCTTAGGGTTAAATCTCGGTAATTCACAGTCTCTTGGATTCCATCTCCAGTAAAGATATTCAGTATCAGGTCTCCCATTTTTCATACAATTCTGATGAGATTCAATCGAATAGCAAGTGGCATTCGAGTAAAATGGACCACTTGGATCATGAACCCAATTTCCTATAAATAAATCACACGTCCCTGTAAAAAAGAAGAGACACAGTTTGTAAACAGTCATACATCAATGACGTCCTAAGCTTATAGTGCAAATCTAAATTTTTACTCAAACTTGTTTCTTTTTTCTTTTACTAAAATTCATGACCACAAATCAGCCAAGAGAATATAATAAAAAGAATAATCAAGAAAGAACAAATTCCCCTGTCCAATTTTATCTCACTAATCCGTTTTTCATGGAGAATGTTCAGTTTTCACAACAAATTGATGAAAGACTTGTTCATCTAATACCAAAATTAATCACAAAAAATGCAGAGAAGTGAACCAAAATCACCCACGTCATTGATACCACAAAACCCAAAGCATACAACTTTCAAGAATCAATTTTTACAAGAACTGATATGTCATTCATGCATGACCAGAAAAAAAAGAAAAAAAAGAAGAAGAATGTTAACTAACCATTTTGCGAAGTTTGGTTTTCTGGAAGATCAACGGTCACCAGAGATTCACTCACGGTCACCGGCGCCGGAAATGTGTTGTTGGAAAACACAGCTGCATTATTCACCTTAATCTGAGAGAACAGTTCTAAATTGGACAAGAAGAGTCGATACACAAAACCCAACAATAGAAAACAAACTGCAAATTTTACAAAAATGAAGGAAAAGTGTTTCTTGATAATGTTGTTTCCATCAAAAGGCTTCATTGTTCTTGGTTTCTGTGCACTTGTTGTCACAGAGACCTAATAGACTAATAAGAATACTTGCACATTTAAGGTCTCTGCAACAAAATAGAAGTAAGATAATAAAACAAAGATAAGAAAGATGATGATGGAAAAAATAAAGTTTTTTTTAAAAATTGAGTATTTTTGGCAATTGGCAACCAACTGATAATAGAAAAAATTAAAGAAAGGAAGGGGTCGTTAGAAATTAGGCAAAGTAAGAGTTACACAAAAGTACAAAGGGAATAAAGTGGGCTTCTCTTTTAACAGTGAAATAGTGCAGCCCATTGAATGTTCAGTGTTAAACCTTTTCATTTTTGAAAAAAATGATTGGATAAGCAAATATATATTAGTCAATTAACTAATATAGTTATAGTTTGAATTAATTATGATTTATGGTAGATATTTATTTGTAATTATAGTTTGAATTTTGTATAATTCATACGATTTATACAAATATTGTGTGTGAATACAATTTGAGTTTTATATAATTTGTGCGATTTATACAAAAGTTGTGTGCGAATCAAATTGTGTAGCGACATATACAAACACTATGAATTGTATAGCGAATTATACAAACATTGTGCATGAATTGTAAAGAGAAATATATGAATTATACAAATGTTGCGCGAATTATACAAACGTTGTTATAACTATAATTATGAAATGTAATTACCCAAACTATAGTTATGATGCATATTAAATTATTTTTGAGTGGCTATATGAGAAAATTCCTTTTCTTTTCTTTCTCACACTATGATTTTTGCAGTAATTTCCAATTTTTATTTATGTTGGTAATTTTATTTTGGCGGGAAAGCACTATCTAATAAAGACGGCATTATATCTAGAGATTGGGAAGACATAAATTCAAGGCTTTTTGTTAAAAATGAATGAATATTTATCACTTCTTCGTAATCTTTGTCAGTAATTGGTGTTAACCTACAATTATGTGTTTTATGTTAACCTGTTTTCCTTGATTTAACGAAAAAAGATCTTTCGCTCTTTGGTGTTTGAATTTATATTAGGGTTTTTTTCATAGGAACAAGACATTCCATATTGATAAAAATCAAATAAACTAGTTGTGTTAATCAAAAACTAATGATTAATATTAGGTTAAAATTTGAAAAAATGTTTTTTTTTCAAGTCAAAATTAAACGGTATTTGAAAATTAAGATTGTGTTTGACATGCATTTACTAGAAAAGTTAACTCTTTTATATAACCAGACGATATTTTGATGCTTCTTTGGGAAAAAGGAAAAATAAATTCTATGGTTGGTTTGATTAGAAATAAAAGGAAATAAATAACTATTTCATATGTTATATATTGATAGATTTAGAAAAAAATTACTAAACTAATAATTGAATAATTAATTTGGTAAAAAATATATCATATCTAAATTAGAATTTAAATAGTTAAATGAATTTGATACTTAAAAACTATGAAGGCTGAATATAATTATGCACATTTATCTTTTTTTTTAAAAAAATATGATATTTAAATGGAGATATAAATAAGAAAATCTTAAAAGAAAAGGAGAGGGGGTGACTTAACCAAAACGTTAAAAGAAAAGGGTGGGGATTATTCTTGTGCTTTGGAGATTCTTTAGCCTATTTTATGGCTTTTCTTTCTCCTTTTTCTCACATTTTTCTTGGTTGGTTTGCAGTTTGCCAATTGTCATTTGATTAATTAAACATAGAAATATTGAAAAATATTTTCAAATAACCAGAAAATATGAAGACAAAATATAATTATTAACAATTCTATTTTGTTATTAAAAACATTTAAGTTTTTGGTAATAAAGAACACATTACCCAGTATGGCACAAACTTTGATTTTTTGGATTAGGAGTTGCAATTGTTATCAAACTGTAAAAGCCTTTGTATTCCTCATAAAAAATCAATTTCATATCACAATAGGTATATATAAACTTAGTTTATGATGAGGCCCGTTATTAACGAAGTTATCTTTTTTTTTCAGACATTTAAAATTATTATTTTTACTTGTTAGATCATAAGTTTTACTCGAAAATTTAAAATTTTATGATTCGTGTTTGAAATTGTATACTTAGTTGGCTAAATTTTACATAATTTATAAATTATTCGTACGTACCAAATTGCTTAAAACTTGTGGGTATTACTATATTTTTTGTTCCAAAAGGCTAATCATAGTTTAATTTATGTGATTAAAGATAAGATAAACAAATCAATAAAGTGGTGGACCACTTCTTCTTCTTCTTCTTTTTTCAGTCCTCAAAGAATAACTGTCAACTGATCCATTTTGCTTTTGGTTTCCATTTCCCAAAAAAGCCGAAGCAACCGGTTCACTCTGATTAGCGATGTGTATGGTTTGATTTTTAGTAAAAATAGATGAAGTAATTTGAGAGATTATTATTTTAATTTTTTGAACTTTGAGAGTTTCAATCCAACACTTTAATTCAATAAAAAATTATATTTTAAACAACTCACATTTTTGATTGAGCTGATGTGATAATGAAATGATTAGGGTGTAAAAAATGTGTGAAATCGACGGCACATTAGGAGTATGAGGTAGTAATTTTAATTTAAAAAGAACGAATGAAATAAGATAATTAAATAAAAAAGAAAAGAAAAGGACAGCTGAAAGCTATGTTTTTGTATTGTTTTCTATCTTTATATAATAATTATATCAATAATAAAAAAGATAGATCTGCAAGAAAAGTATGAGATTCTTAAATAATAAGTATAGATAAATTGAGAAAAAAAATATAAAGTAACAATGCAATCACACAAAATGAAACTTTTTAGTATTACACAACAATTTAACGATGCAAATATAATAAAATTTAATTAATTATTAAAATAAATATTATATTTAAACGGCTAGGTATGTGATTTATGGATTCTATAGTGTCTTAACCGACACTGTATCTCAAATAATTGTAGACTTAGATATAATTTAATTAATAAAGGTACAGTTGAAGATCTAAGTAGTGAGACCATCTTGATATTGATTAGGTAAATCTAACTAACTTTATTAGGGAATAAAGACAAGACAGCTAAAGATTATTTGTCAGCTTTAAGCCTATTTCTTATTATATCTACTTGAATCATTTTTCAGCAAAATTCCCTACTTTAAATTATATGTTTTTTTTTAAATTATTATAACTTTTAAATGAGATTGGACAGCATTGCACGTGAAGCGGATTGGCTAAATAATTTTGATATGATAATAGCTTGCTTTAAAGAGTCCGAATTTTAAATAATAATTATGAAAAAAGAAAAATGATCGAAATGATGTGAAATAATAAAGTTGACAAAAATAAAAAATAGCCTATTAAATTAAGGGAAAATTACATATATATATATATATATAAATAAATGTAAAAAGCTTTTAAAAAAAAACTCATGTTTTATTTACATAAAAAAAGGTTCAAAATCAGCGAAACTATACATGACTATACACTATAGTTTGTCAAAAGTTATAGAAAGTATACACTGCTATACAATGTATATTACTTATAATGAGTTATACGATAAATATACATTATGATACATAAATATACACTGACTATATAAGTCTATACATGATGACTATTTTTTTTTTAATTTTATAAGTAAATTTAGCGTCTCTCGCTAGGTGTAATTTGCCCTAAAAATTAATGCACTATTTTCAATAACAACTTATGCTTAACGACTGTTAAAGCCAATGAATTTATATAGTGCATTAATATGAGGAAAATAAAAGCTGCTCACTCTATTTTCATTTTTGGTAGTTTAGGTTAGTAGGTTCAACTCTATTTTATGCAATATTTAGTTTTATTTCTTTGTAGCTTAGGTCTATAGGTTATGTTAAAAAAAATTATGTGCATTAAAGGATTTATTCTTCGATTTTATTTTGGGTTGATTATTTAAGTTGATAATTATAAGTTACTTCTTTTAAATATTATAACTATAGACTAGGGGTGACAATTGGCGCAAGTTGGGTCAAATTTGAGCAGGTTATAATGGGTCAAGACCCAACCCAATCCAAATTTACTCAGGCCAAAATGGATTGGGTCTATACGGATTGAGTAATGAGTTATAGAACGGGCCAAGACTCAACTCGACCCAAATTTTACTAAGTTTTACTTATTTTATTTGTTCTTTTTTCAATATTTTATTACTTAATTAAATTTTTTTTTTATTATGGCTATATACAACATATCAAATTAAAAAAAACTGTTATAAAAATATTTTAACAAGATTTCTCTTGAGTCAATTCGGATTGCATATCAACCCAATTCTAAATGGGTTGAGCTAATAAATAGGTGAGTTATTAACCCCTCAAACTTCAACGAATTGAACTGGTTGAACAGATTGAGCTTAATTTTGCCATCCCTATGGATCTCTAAAATAATGTGAAGTTCTTTAATTTTTTAATCATTAATCTAGAATGTCACACAAATTTGTTATACATAAAAAATAAAATTTCTGTTCTATTATTTCAGTGGTTGCAAACTCTAGTGAAATAAATAAGGAAAAATTATACGAAATGGATCTATTAGGAAAAATATTTAGGGATAATTACGGTGCAAGGTCATTTCACCAAAATAATTATCAAAAAATATTTATTCGTTGTATAGACATGTATAGTTCGTGTATATTTTTTGTATAGTCAAGTTATAATCAGTTTTTGAGTGTATCATAATGTATATTTAGTGTATAGCTCATGTATAAGTATTGTACATTGTATAGTCAGTGTATACTTTCTATGACTTTTAGCAAGTTATATTGTATAGTCATGTATATTTTCTATGATTTTGGGTTTTGTTTTTATATATATATAAATAAACGAGGGCTATATTTGTTGCAAATTAATTAGTTTATTGTATATATTTGAAATTATCCCAAATATTTATTCGAGTTGGATTCAACTCAATATATTTACCCTAATTGAACCCACGGTCCAAATATTCAATTCGATTGCCTCTTTGTTATATTCACGTGACCAATGCCCCTTTTTCTTTTATACCATTGGGATATACTATGCTCTTACAATATCAAGGGGTAAATGAAAAGTGTTTTTCACTGAACCACTACTTTTTCATCCTTGATACCATTAGAGTGTATATAGACTCTAATGATATCAACATTTGAACAATCTTTTCACTAAATCATTGCATATTCTTCCTTAATACTATACACACACTCTAATTGTATCAAGAAGTAATTGAGTAATGTTTTGAGTAAAACACCATTTTTTTTCTTTGATAATATTCAAAGTGTGTGTGTCTCTATATATATAGTATCAAGCAATAATTTTAGTAGTATTTTCATTGAAGCACACAATACAATCAAAAGTATATATATAATCTGATGACATCAAACATACGTTAATAGTTAAAAATGAATATCAAAATAAAAGGATAGCCTCCTATAAATAGTTTTCTTTTTAGGCATAGAAGTGATTTTTAAAAATTAAATAACAGAAGATCGTCCACATTAGTAGTTCAATCATTGGTTAGAAGTGAATTAAGTACTCCCTCCGTTCACAATTAGATGTCAAGTTTTGACATGACACACCTATTAAAAAACAATGATTAATGTAGCAAG
>JBCEWC010011045.1:0-17070 GCA_038996855.1 Solanum aculeatissimum
TAATGTGAAACCATAAGTTTGGCCAACTACCAAATCTTAATTTTCACATTTGCACCATTTTCTTTTTGTGTCATACCCCAATTCATTTGCATTCACATCTTTTTTTTTTTCAAATATGAACTAACAACTTCTTCAAAATGCTTTTGACTTTGTAATCAGGAATCCAAGATGCAAACAAATACTTCAAACAAGAATCACAATCAAGTGCAAGTAGCTGCTTCAAAGAAACAGGACAACGTAAACAGAATCCGTTGCAGTCACAAACCTTTAGCTTCCTGAAGTTCTAGTCCTTGTGTGAGTAACTTGGTTAATGGATTTGAATGCGCCTTTTGATAAAGATAGGTTTTGGTGAATACTTCCTTTATGTGCTCAGGGTCCATGATGAACACCAGTGGTTTCGGATCCAACCATATAAAGGATTTCTTCCCTGCAAGCACATGATTCCCTATTAACTTCTAAAATAAAGCTAACAGGAAAGAAGGCAGAATGCAGCTTCGTCATATCCCAACTCTCCAAGGAAATATGGCAGCATTTGCATTAGTTTTCCAGTTCAGTTTCAGCTAAAAACAAACAGTTCCTTACAAGTAATTCATTATTTAAGAACTATCAAAATGGACCTTTCTTTAAGTAATCAGAACTACTTTGATAATCAACACCAAACAGGATAATTAGAAAAGTTAAACAAACCACACCCTGTTAAATTGTTCCTAGGTATAAGGTCACAGTTAGTATCAACTTTTAGTGTCTAATAACAAGCTATAGTACTATTATATATCCCATTTCATCAACTAATGAGGTGTTTCGACTTAAGTTTTTACGCAAAAAAATACATACATTTTTGAAATAGTAGAAAAAGGGATTTAAGTACAAGCCTATTACTAATATTATATATCTAAGTTCATCATTCTAAACAGTTGGCCAAACGTTTTATAAAACTGAATGGCAGAAAGGGGGCAGTATTGGAGGAGCAAAAAAGGAAATTAGCAGAGGGGTGGAAAAATTAAAGTCTTGACCCAATCCTTTATCCAACTTATTCATATAGTACTTTAATTCTGTGGTATTAAACATGTCACGTGAAAAATTGTAAATGACAGATTGTTAAATGGTCATTGTTTTTGAAACGTATTAGAAAAAGAAAGTAGATGAAACAAATTGAAACGGAGCAAGTACCATATTTGTTGATGGTATCAAGAAAGAAGGGCACCACTCTTGGTGCTATATTATCATCAGAAAGAGTGATGGGTTTGGAATTAGCTTCTTTAATCCTCCTAGAAAATTCTTTGGTGTCTCCATACAATATCCTGTAGGAATTGCCCTTGAGACCTTGTTCTCTCAGTAACTTCTCCAATTTCTTTGGTTTGAACCAAACCCAATTCACTACTCTCCATAGACACACCAATAGAGAAATTGTCACTACTGTGATTTGAACAGAATCCATTTTTTGCTCTCTTTCTGGAATGCACCATCAATGTTGGCCCCATGTAGACTTCTTATTTTGTGTTGGGGAATGGATCGGTAGTCTTCTTATATAAACTTGGACAATTCTTCCTTATATAAATTTGGACAATTCTTCTTGTTGGTGTAATGCTAACATCCTGCCTATAGCAACCCCATGAGGGGGCTGGGTGGTTCGGGTTGGATTAATGATCGAACATGACGTTTGTGTGATAGACTTGGTTAACAAATAAAGTTGTGTATTTGCTATCAACTATAGCTTTTGGCATAATATTAAGTGATTGATCCTAACACGTGAACCAAGATTATGGGTTTGATTCCCAAGAACAACATGCTATCGCAAGGCTCGTGAGCGGGCTGGGTTGGCCGATGTCGGAGTCATGATTGAATATGGCGCTTCTGAGATGGACTTAGTTAAGAAATAAAGTTGCGCCTTTGCTATCAATTTTATATTTTTCACAACAATATAGCTACCTGGAAGTTGAACTTGACTCAATAATAGTAGTTGAGATGATACAAAGCGACTTTTAAGCCAAGATGGCTCGGAGACATATCAGGGTCCAACACTGCTGTAGGGAGGCAAATGAGGCAATAGACTTTTCCAATTACAACAATCTACAATACACAAATGCAAATCGGGAGTTCCATTTGACAGTTCTACAAGCCTTTATTAAACATATTTGAACTGACGCTTAACATATAACAAGACACCGCGAACTAGTACAAACTATAGTTTGCGCAAAATAAGTGGAGCACCGTATTGGGGTTGTGTAGTTATAACGGACTGAGGAGCATGTGCATAAGATGGAGATAGTTCGAATGAGAAACGTTGTAGGATCATGGCCAAAGACATCTTTGCTTCTAACATGGCAAAATTTTGTCCAATGCATATTCTAGGACCCCAGGTAAATGGGAAGAACGTCACTTGACCCTTTGTTGCACTTGAAACTCCTTCTCGAAATCTATATGGGTTGAATTTCTTTGCATCTTCACCCCATATCTCTTCATCGTGATGCAATAAGACCGCTGGTAAGGAGAGTAGCACACCTGCTGGTAGAGATATATCTCCTAATACAGTGTTTTCATTAGTCCGTCGGGTCACTGTTATTACTGGAGGGTATAACCTTAAAGACTCGTACAAAATCATTGTCACCTGCATATCAAAGTTCATCTCCATCAGTTATATAAAGCACGAAAAAGAGACTTGACAGAAACACCACTTAGTAGCGATAACAGCCAGAGAAGTCATGACTGATTGATTGAACCAACTATAGATAATACTTACAACTTTTAGATGATTCAATCCATCAAAATCTGGTTTCTGAGTCCCAAAGACTTGCAACACCTCTTCTCTGGCCCGCGTCTGCCAATCCTGATGCCTGCTCAACAATATTAGAGTCCATACAAGCAACACCGATGTAGTTTCTTGGCCAGCAAAATAGAACAACTTGCACTCTTCAATGACTTCTTCGATGCTCAGTCCAAAATTCTTGTCTCCATGCTGTTCGATTTCTTTAAAATTAGATTCCAGCAATATACCAAGTAGATCCTCGTTATGTGCCTCTCCTCGTTTCATTGCCTTCACTCTTTTATCAATAATACCTCTAATAGAGTCCTGAACTTGCTTTGCAATTTCCTTCATTCTTCTATTCCTCTTTGTTTGCAAAAAACTACGAAATAGTTCAATAAACAAAAAATCTAAAAGTGAAAGAGATGTCCATCAAGACTTAATAAAACATAAGAGCGAGAGTTAATCATGTTGCACTTCTCAATGAATTTTGTAAAGAGTACTATGGCTATAGTTTGAGCAAATCAATTTACCTCCACCCTGGGATATAAACCGAGCGTATAGCTTCAATGAAATACTGCGCTTGTTCCTTTTGAAGTTCAAATATTCTTCTACCTTCTTCATAGCTGCTGCCAAAAGCTGTCCGAGAGATCACATCACTAGTCAATTGCTGAAGGTGAGGCCATACATCTATCTCGTGTGAGCTCTCAACTGAAACAATGTCATCCCATTTGCTCAGCATCTCGGTACAGCTCAAACAAAAAGCTGGAAGCATATGCTGTTTACGAGATGGTTAAAAGATGAGATTCAATGAAGAGACACTTCTTCAAAATGTTTTGACTTTGTTTTCAGGAACAAATACCTCAAACAAGAATCACAATCAAGTACAAGTAGCTGCTTCAATGAACAACAACAACACACCTAGTGAAATCTCATAAGTGGGGTCTGGAGAGGGTAGAGTGTACATAGGCGTTACCACTACCTCGTAGAATTTGAGAGGCTGTTTCTAGAAGACCTTCAGCTCAAGTGCAGTGATTCCAAGTACAAAGAAGAAGAAACAATGGAGAAAACATAACAACTAATGAGAGAAGCAGTGGAAAGCCCACAAGAAAAGAGTATGAAGTATGAACAACAACTAACAAAATAGTGCAGTAGCCGAAACACAATAAACTGATGATGAAAGATGACACAAACAGCTTTTTCAATGAAACGGAAAGAAACAGGACAACCTAAACAGAATCTGTTGCGGTTACAAACCTTTAGTTTCTCTAGATGGAAGGCGGGATTGATGATTTTTCTGTGTTTGGCCCATTTGTCTCCCTCCTCTCGTACTAGTCCTTGCGCAAGTAACTTGGTTAATGGATTTGATTGCACCTTTTGATAAATGTATGTTTTGGTGAATACTTCCTTTATGAGCTCAGGGTCCATGATGAACACTATTGGTTTCGGACCCAACCATATAAAGGATTTCTTCCCTGAGAACAGATGATTAACTTCCAAAATGAAACTAACAGGGCTTTGGAAATATAATAAATAGAGCAGGAAAGAAGAAGGCAAAATGCAGCTTCGTCATGTCCCGATTCTTTAAGGAAATATGGCAGCACTTGCATATGCATTAGTTTTCCAGGTTAGTTTCATTAGCCAAAACTGCATTTTGATTATTGTAAGCAAACCATTTTTTAAGGCTAATATAACAAACAATTCCCTACAATTCATATTTAAAAATTATCAAAAAATACTCCTTTCTTTTAAGTAATCAAAACTTCTTTGATAATCTACACTAAACAGGTTAATTAGAAAAGAGCTCTAACTTGTTTTGTTCTGGAAAAGTGAGGCAAAACCTTCTTGAAGTTTAATGCCTAACAACAAACAGAGGGTTGGGGGGTTAATTTTGTCCATATTTAGTTAACTGGAGTTTTGGGAGCACAGATTGGACATGTGTAAGCTTCTGATTGGTAGTTGGTAGGGGTTGGGTGCGGGTGCGTGAAAAAATAACCCCTTTTCTTTTCTGACAACATTTTAATTTCAATTTTTCATGTAACATGTTTAAGGTCGGTCACAAGATTAAAGAAGTCTTCTTTATGTTTTAAACTCCATATCAAGTCAAATTAAGTCATTCTTTTTTAAACGGACATGGTTGATCAAACTTTTAGGGACAAAAAGAGTATTTTTCACTAGTAACAGAAGCTAAAAAAGTTAATTTTTACATAAAATTACTTCTGAAACATTGGTCAAACACCAATTAGTGCTCTAATATTGGCAAAATGTGTTCTTGATAGATTTACCAAACACAAATAACTAGTCCCAAGAAGCAAGGGGCTATAACAAAGGAAACTAATGGAGGGATGAACAAATTAAAATCTTGAAACAACTCTTTATCAAACTCAACAACAACATGAACATATCGAGTATAATACCACAAGCGGGACTATCTGAAAAGGGTAGGATGTACTTGGACCTCAACCAAAGTCCCCTATGTGAAGAAGTTAATGAAAACATACCATATTTGTTGATGGTATCAAGAAAGAAAGGCACCAATCTTGTTGCTATATCATCATCATAAAGACTCATGCACTTAGAATTAGCTTCCTTAATCCTCCCAGAAAGTTGTTTAGTGTCACCATACAATATCCTGTAAGGATTTCCCTTTAGGCCTTGTTCTTTCAATAACTTCTCCAATTTCTTTGGTCTGAACCAAACCCAATTAAGCACTCTCCATACACACACCAATACACCAATTGCTATGGCAATTACTATAAATTGAACACAATCCATTTCCTCATGAACTAGTATGAATATGGCTACTTTTTGACTTTATTTTTCTCTCTTTATAGGAAAACTTCCACACTAACAATGTCATCACACAAATTTATACTATATTAAAAGCGCGAAGTGTTATTTAGATTTTTTGCCTTTCGTTAGAACATTCTTTTCTTTAGACAAAATCGTCTTTTCACTATTTTTCTTATTTATTACTCTTTAATCTTTTATTTATTTAATTTCAAAATTCAATTTCTTTATATTTAAAATTCACTTTTGATTCAACACTAATCTACGTAAATAATTAATTAAAATTTTAATAATAAAATATTTTATTAATAAAAGTATGTAATATGATAAATTTAAAAAGAAAACAATTTAGTAAAAGTATATTGGTAATATTAAACTATTCCTTTTAATATTTAGAAATCTTTTGTTATATTAAATTTTAATCAGTTAATTATTTAACTTCTAATTATTCAACTTTAAATTATTACTTAATGAATTCAAAAACTATTAATAATCAAATATTTATCGTTTCACAATTAACTAAAATATTGCATCAAACTAATAGTATTTATATAATTTTATTTGCATAAAATATTATATTTATTTAATAGCAAATATTATTTATATATAATTTTTAAATTAACACGATACATACGTGCAATACACGTACAGTGAACTAGTAAATTAAAATAGAGAAATATTTTATTCCTCGTTATCAATGACTAGCAAAGTTAAATTGGGTTATTATGAGCACGCTACCCAATTGCAATTTGTGTTTTTTTTTTCTTGTGATGTCATGGAACACGATCAAGAGTTCTTCATTTTAATGTATACTTAAGTCCTAAGAAATTTTTATTTTAATACTAAACAGAGAATTCGTGTCATAGAATTTGTAAGGTAAGACTTAGCTCTGTTGCTTGTATCAATTTCTATTGATATTTTTTAGTTTTAATAAAAGTACGTTAGACATTATATTTAATAATTTACTTTAAAAATGAATGTGTGTCAATGTAGATCTAATATATATTACTTTCTTATTTCAATTAATGTTACACGGTTGAAATTTAGAAAGTCAATAAATATTTTATATTTTTAAGAAAAATAAATTTTTAAGTTTTTAATTTATCATAATTTGTAATACTTTTTGTTTTATTTTCAAATAATGTAATTTACTCTTTTCTCTCCAATTTATATCATACAATAAAATTCAAAAAGTCAACCTACTTTTTAATATTATTTTTAAATCGCTAATTATGATTATTTATAACACTTTATACTTGCATTTCAAATGATGGTATATGTTATTTTTTATGTTTTAAATTATATGGTGTTGATAAGAATTTGAAGAATCAAATAACTGTTAATTATAGTGATATATAGTATTTTATGTAATTTTTAAATATTTAATTATTAATTATTATAATATGTATTACTATTATTTATATAATTTTTAAATATATTATCAACTAAAAGAAAAGTGAGACGTAAATTAAAATAAATAAAATACAAAATATTAATGGTCAGTTGAATTGGGTCAATGTTTTTCTAAAGTCAGATTTATTCTCAACCGACATGACAAAGTAGGTTGGTCCACAAAGATCATTAAAAAGTACAATTTTTTTTATGGGACATATACGTCATTATGAAAATATTGGTTGGTTTGTTTGTCTAATAGAGAAAAGGTACATTTATAAAGAACCAAAGATACAAAAATTTTAAGTAGCAAAAACTAATAAAATACCACAAATACCCCTGTCACACAAGCAGGCTGACCCATTGAGAAAACTTATAAAGGTCATGAAGTATTTGTACAAACATATAATCAACTTCTTTTTAAATATTTTTTAGTCTTACCAAAATTCAAATATTTAAGATATTTTTTGAGAAAATGACACAAAATATGAGAGAAGTATGACGCAAAAATATTAATAAAGCATAATAATAAAATCTCATAAAATAAATATTTCAAATAAATAAGTCATAATGATAATGATCATAATTTTAAAATACTAAATCATGTTAAAATAAGTTAAATAAATATTAATATTTATTTATTAAAATAAGTCGTTAGCTTTTGTCCATTCGTAGAGGAAGACTAACTGCTTATTGGCTGGGAGCTGTATGAGCAGTAACCTGTACACGCGTTCAATAGTTGCACCTCTACGATATTACACTATTTTTGCACATGAATTGAGAATAGTAACATAAAGCTCAAAAATTTGATATAGAATTCGTTACTGAACACTACATTTCATGAATTATAATCTCAAACACAATAAAAAAAAATTATGCTAGAATTGGAAATGTTGCAATAATTGTCATTACCCAACCATAAATTGGTTCCTTCAAATACTGAAATTCTTAAGCATATTGTTTACCTTGGTCCGGATAAAATTGAAGGAAATTTTGAACTGCTAATGGCTTCCCTCTGTTGATTGCCTGCCCCAACCACAGGTACGTGTGTGAAATCATAATCCAAGTTGGTTTCAACAGTCACCAAACCTTCTAGTGCCTTAACCACCAATGACATGGAGGGCCTCTTGGAAAAATCGCCCTGTAGACACCATGCAGCAAGGTTCATCATTTCCGTCACTGCTTCCTTGTGGAGTTGCATATCCTCATTGTTTTTGTCAACCATATCCCTGAGCTGCTCTTGTTCTGCTTTTCGCCTAAAGACACTTAGCAAATGCACATCTTCTTCGTCAGCTTGGGACCAATCCAAATTCTTTCGCCCACAGAGAATTTCCAAGAGCACAATTCCAAAAGCATACACATCAACTTTCTCAGTGATTACCGAGCTCAACCATTCAGGGGCTAAATACCCTGGTGTTCCTCTCATTCTAGTCACAACTTTGCTTTTGTCTTTCTCAATTAGCTTCGACAACCCAAAATCAGATATCTTAGCATTGAAGTATTGATCTAGAAGGATGTTTTGTGGTTTGATGTCCAAATGAATTATCTTATTGCTGCAATCCTCATGTAGATACGCCAACCCTTTGGCGACATCTGATATTATCCTCTGCCTTGTGTTCCATGTAAGCCCATTTTCATGCGTAATCCACTTATCCAGTGATCCATTCACCATGTACTCATAGACTAGAAGCCTGTGGCTTTTTTCGGCACAAAACCCGATGAGTTTTGCCAGATTCATATGGTGAATGCCACCGACTGTCTTTACTTCTGTTAAGAATGATTCCTTTACTTGACCTAAACCATCCAGATGCTTCACAGCTATTTTGATGCCATTTCTCAACGTTCCTTCATAAACAGAGCCAAATCCTCCTTCCCCGAGCTTTCTACTGAAATCTTCTGTAATTACTTTCAGCTCGTTGTAAGAGAATCGAGTTAGGATTCCCGGTAAGATTGGTTCCAGATCCAAAAAATCGACAGCCTTTCTGGACTCGTGTGTCCTCTTTTTGAAGATAACAAAGCAAGTAGTTATGCTTAAGATTATCCCCATCAAAGCTGCAAGAGTAGATCCTATTATCACTTTTGAAGGTCGTGATTTCGTTCCTCCAGGAATAATTGGAGACTGAGTCAGCGCCTTTGAGTTATTCTGCACCTTAAGAAATACTGTCTTGGCTCTTCCACTTCCGTTGTTGTCTATGAGAGAGAAGACTTCATTCAGTAACAAACAGCTCCCTCTTTGATTCTCATTCCAATAATATTCAAAAACAGCAGCTTTGCATGAACAGTTACTCAGACAGGCCCTTTTGCAATCTTCCAACTTTTTCTCCTCGAGCCAAAATATGCTCGAATTTGGTTCATGATTGAACTCAAATGCAAAATATGCAGTATCCTTGAGCTCTATGAAACTATGGTACTGCAAAGAGTTACAGTTAATGGAAGTCAGCTGCGAACATCCAAGATCTGGTTTCCTCTCAGAAAATGGCCTGAAGAAATTTTCCTGTAGCGGACAAGTACATTGCCCGTTATTTGCACAAATGCTATATCTTCCGCACACCATTGGATACCCACAGTTTCCTACATCATATGGCGCCATCATGTCATATACTTCATTCCAATCCACTACAGACCATTGGTATACCTTTAAATGTCCATCAGGCTCAATCTTCATGAATTGAGCTGTCGATTCGGCTGGATGTAAAGCAGTAAGGGTTTGGCCATCAAAACTGAAATAAGGATTATCTTCATAATATGAAGTGTAGTAATATTGAGGCGGGTCAGTATCCGTGTAAGCAACCCAGCTTCCCTTGAGAACAGTAAGAGCAAACAAACCTTGACTTGAATTGTCTGCTGAAACGCTGGCTGTGAGCTTCCGCCCAGTAACCAAACTCTGCCCCGGGAGCAAAGAATCTGTTGGATGATTGAAAGACTGCCAAATTGTGCGATTGTCTTTGTCAAAGAGCACGAGATTCCCCTTTTCTGTCATGTTTAAGCCAGAAACAGATTTGCCAGTAGTATTAGTGGACCAAACAAGAGTGCCATCAGAGTCTGCCAAGACCAAGTTTCCATCTTGGCCTAGTTGCAAGGTTGCATTGACTTTCACCGGATGGTTCCTGTTAGCCGACCAAACTAACTGGGGTAAACCTATTGTATCGTTGAACTCGTCTGATCTGCTGTCGTACAAAACGATACCAAGAAGACATTCGGTACTCTCATAATTGCAGTGGAAGCCACAGAGGAATCGTGAGCCAGCATTTCTTTGCTGAAGTATGGGTGTCGTCCAACCATTAAAGTTGGCAGTGGCAGTGGCAGTGGCAGTGGCAGTGGCAGTGGCAGTGGAATTAAGAACAACAGACGGCCTGTTGATCCAGAAAGAGGAAAGCCCGGCAAGCCCTGCAGTTGAATTCGAAAGACTGGTGTTGAAGTGCTGTAAAGGTTGTGATATAACAACGCGAGACGAGCAGAAGAGGAGATAAATGAAGAGAAGGATAGGAAAATACAGCTTCTTTTCTGCAAGCATTGTTTTCTAAAATATATGGATATAACCTCACTATACTAGCATAAATCAGTGGAGTCTAAAATTTAAGACGTTAAGTCGAAAAGAAATGTTTTTGTTTCCAATAAGTGGATGAAAGAGCCCAAAAACTGCACTACTAGGGAAGATGCAAAGATGTAACTGAAATCCTTTTTACATTGCCATTGAAAGTCATTCAGTACAAGACTTGACCAGAACCAGATTGAGGAGGAAAGGACCCAGCAATTCCAAATTAATTGGCTTGTAAATGTTATCCAGGAAACAACCTCTCTACCTTTGACATAGTTATAAAGTCTGCGTACATTCTACCCTCCTCATACCCCAATTGAAAAGTTTCACCGGGTATGTTGTTGTTGTAAATGTTACATAATTATCTGCTTGTGGATTGTTGCACATGCTAACATTTGAGTGAATGAAATGAGTGTTACATAATACACAACAAGAAGGTTTATATCAAATTTTTGGTTCTGATAGTTAAAAGTAGATACCAATTATCAAATTTTTTAATTTTGGTTTGATAAATCAAACTTTAGTTTGTTTTGATATTCAGTTATACTATAATACACAACAAGAATATTGCAGGCATGATATAATAAAGGGAAAAAGCTCAAATATGCCATTGAACTTTGAAGAAAAATTTCAAGTGGTGTTGTTGAGTCATGTTGAATTCGAGCTAAAAAAATGTTGAGTTTTGGTATCTAGCGCGGAGGAACGATACACTTAAAATTTGGGTTGATTTTGTGAATATTTGAAGAAGTTGAAAATTTTGGAATTCTTCATGTGTTCTTGACATTCTTGAAGAAGAATGACCAAAAAGACTACATTTGATCCAAAAATTTAATTAAAAAGTGTTTAAAGTTGTTTAAGTGGTTTTGTAAAAGCGGAGTTAAAAAATAATGGCATAGATGAGCCTTTTCTCAAACGGTAATGGCATAAATGAGCCAAACTTTAACGGATAACATAAATGAGCCTTTTCTCAAAGTTTGATAGCATATTTGAGCCTTTTCCCTATAATAAAAGATAAACAAGTAAGAAGATATCAAGAAAAACAAATTGACACGAGTAAAAAACATATGTATTTGAATTGCATTAAGATTGGAAAAATTCTTCTTTCTATCAAACATGTGAACACACCCATAGTCAATTAAAGTTTGGAAAAAATAGCACATAGAAGAAGTTTCTTTGAGGCCTCTCTGTCTATTGACTTGGCAACGATTAAAATGTTACCCCTTCCATTTTATTTTATTTGTTATGATAAGGTTTCACACAATTCTTAAGAAAAATTTAATAAGGGGCGTAATTTGACTAATATAACGTTATTAAAATGGTAGGAATTTTTCACATTTAATAATAACTTAATTACTAAGAGTAAAATTGAAAAAACGTGACTAATTATTTTTTAATTATTTAAATTGACAATTAATTTAAAATATTTTTTAACATACCTAACTACTAAAATAGAACAGAAGGGTAGGTGGAATTTAGAGCACATCCCATTCAGTACAAGACTTGACCTGAACCTTAATGAGGAAAGTGCCCAACAATTAATTGCTATCCAATTGTTAGCATTCCCTCTATTTCATATTAAATGAAATTTTGAGAATTATTTTTAATAGTTCAAAATAATTGAATTATTCAAAATTTAATCTGGATATTTGAAATTTTTTTATATTTTTTTATTTATTTATTGAAGTTATATATTTTTTAGAAGATAAACTATACTATTTATAAAATTATATTTATGATTTTCACAAAGAACAATAGTAGAAATTATAGTTCAAATTAAATACTTGAATGCTTTTTAAAAAAAATTATATTTATAATTTTACAAAGAAAAATAGTAGAAATTATAGTTCAAATTATGTACTTAAATATTTTTTTTAATATGTGTGTATTATTTCACAAATTCAGCTAATATAGAACACATACAGTAATAATTTGTAATATTAATTGCTTGGGAGCTCTTTGTTGAGAAAATGAGTTAGAGGTTGGTTTATATTGGTCCTCACAAATCATGTTACTCAATTTACAATTAATATATATAAGCTAATTAACTCCTAGAAATAAAAGCATAGGATGTAAAGTACCAAGTGTTGTTATGAAAACAGTAAATTGTATTTGAAACAAGTAGAGATTACGGTGTTAGTTTTCATGGAGTTTTTCTTTAGAGCTAACAAAGGAGATCATAATAATAGTAAATTTTGTTAGGCACGTAGGGTCCATAGTTAAATTTAACACTTTTTTGATAAATCTGTTGAATTTAGGATTAACAATCAAAATGAACACATTTTCTAAAATATTAAGAATCATTTCAATCGAGTCGAATAAGGATCAAAATGAATGTCTTTGTTATACATTAAAGATTATTTCAATCAAGTAAATTATAATAAGGACCAAAATAAAGCTTTATATATATATATTAAAAAAAATATTAAGAACCACTTTGGTCATCTAATGAGATTAGTTTTTAATTGAAAACAAAAGTCGTCATCTTCGAGATATATTTTAACATCGTTAATAAGAGGAAAAAATAATCATATACATTTTGATTTCAATATATAATATATATTATAGGCATGTTTCAATGTATATGGTGAGTATATAACTAAAATATTTTTAATATAAATTTATTTTCAATCTTTATTTCTATTGTTTTTAAATTTTTTTGTTTTTATTGTTCTAATAATTTCTAAAAATATATTTTTATTTTGTATTATTTATATTTTATTTTCTTCTCATTTTCAACCGTTGCTTCATGTGATTCCATGTAATTTTTCGTATTATATAAATTTTTTCTTTGTTTATTTTTTTCATTAGATATTTTGTTAGTATTCTAATTTTAAATTAAAGTAGAATTTATTGTTGAATAAGTTTATAAACTTACACTTCCCTTTTAAAAAATCATATTTATGTGTGTTATGTTGAAATTTGACATAAAAGTATTATGTTAAATTTTTTTAATTTTGAATTTGGAACTTATGTTATTTTTTTCAATTTCATTTGTTTTAGTAGTATTGACTTGCATTTATGTTTTACTCTGTTAGACTTGATAGATTATCTTTCGTCAAATATTTTAGTACTCCCTCCGTTCACTTTTTGATATCAAATTTTGACTTGACATACTTATCAAGAAGACAATTATTGGTATATTAAGTTTACCATTTTACTTCTATTAATTGATAGGGTTTCAAATATATTTACTATATTTTTCAAAGACATTAACTCAAAGACAATAAATCGAGCATATAATACGAAAAACTAATTTGTCACAAATGAAAAGTAAATGTGAAAATCAAATTAAGAAATTTTTGACAACTTAAAGTGAACGAAGCAAGGAAGCTGAGCCTGAAGGGTATATGCAGCACATTTTATATTTCTAAGAGTAAGGTGTGTAGTTATTCTGTATTAACAACATCAAAAACGTTAGTAAAACATCTTTGTTTCAATTTTGTTGAGCTTCAAATATGTCGTGAGACCAAAGAAGAACACGCTGAGACAATCAGACGACGATAAAAAAAAATGAAAAATTCTAAACGGACTGAAAGATACATGAATGCGAGCTAGGAAAAACAGAGGAGCCTTATGATACTCGATAAGTTAACAAACAAAAATTTGTCTAGAAGTTGCAACTCATTAGATGTTCAATCTTGATGATAAATACTAATAAGAATCACAAATCAAGTTGTGCAAATTGAAATTATACAATTTTTGACAGAACGAAAGTGAGAGCGATTATGCAGTCACACTGTTGGAACTTAACCAGCAAGTTACCTAGGTCCTGACAACTGAGATGGAAGTGGTAAACTGATACCAACCACAGCGTCCCTTTCTTGATTAGTTCCGGCAACTCTTCTCATCATTGTTGGAAATGTGAAGCTGTAATCCAAGTCGGTTTCAGCAGCCACTAAACCCTGGAATACCTTAACTACCAACGACATGGAAGGCCTCTTGGTATAATCACTTTGTAAACACCAGGCTGCAATCTTCATCATTTCCACAGCCTCTTTTCTATGTAGCTGCATGTCTTCACTCTTCTTGTCCACCATTTCCAACAGTTGTGTCTCCACTGCCTTTCTCATGAACAAACTAAGCAAATGCATATCATCTTCAGCTTGAACACGATCCAAATTCTTTCGGCCACAGATGATTTCCAAGATCACAATCCCAAAGCTATAAACATCCACTTTCTCAGTGATGACTTCATGTAACCATTCAGGTGCTAAATAGCCTGGTGTTCCTCTCATTGTTGTAATTATCTTACTTTCATCTTTCCCCACAAGCTTGGATAACCCAAAATCTGATACTTTTGCATTGAAATTATGATCAAGAAGAATGTTCTGAGGTTTAATATCCAAATGGATAATTTTGTTGTTACAATCTTCATGTAGGTAAGCTAGGCCCTTGGCAACATCTAATATGATTTTTTCCCTGACATCCCATGTGAGAGATTGTTCCTGTTTTCCGTGAAAAATCCACCTATCTAAAGATCCATTGGCCATGTATTCATAAACCAGAAGTCTGTGCGACTTCTCAGCACAAAATCCAACAAGTCTTACCAAATTTACATGCTGAATGCTACCTATTGTTGCTACCTCAGCTAAGAATGATTTCTTCACATTACTAAAACCTTGCAGGCGCTTCACCGCTATTTTGGTGCCATCGTTCATTGTTCCTTCAAATACAGAACCAAATCCCCCTTCCCCAAGTTTCTCACTGAAATTGTCTGTCATCACAGTTAGTTCCTCGTAGGAAAATCTAGTAGGCATTCCTGGTATTTGATCAAGAAACTCCTCCTCGGCTTCCTCGAGTCCTTTTCTCCTTCTGAAAAGTAAGGAAAAGCAAGTTAAAACCATGAAAAGTAAACCAAATGAAGCTCCGATGGTGGATCCTACTATTGTTGAGACATGCTTTGATTTCTTCTCTGAGGAGACTAGTGATGGAGAGGCTTGAAAGTTAGAAGAGTTCTGCACCTTGATGAAAATAGTGGTCTCATTTGGTGCTCCATTATTGTATGTGAGCGAAAACACATCATTCAACAATGCGCAGTCACCCATTGTGTTACCTGGACCACTATATCGAAATTGAGCTGCTTTGCAAGAACAGTTGCTTAAGCAAGATCTTTTACAATTTTCCAAATCTGTTTTGTTGGTACCATATTGCAAATAGAGGGGAAGATAAGCTATGTCCTTAAGCTCCATAAGAATATGATATTGGGAATGTTCACAAGAGATAGGTGTGACAAGGACACACCCCTGGTTTGGCCGCCTGTAATTGATTTGCTGGAGAAAGTCAGTCTGACCAACTGCAGATTGAGGACAACTACACTGCCCATTTCCACAAACACAGTAATTCCCACACCCGGTTGGATACCCGCACACACCAATGAAGTATGTCAATAGATCAGACTCCTCTGACCAAGATCCTGTCCACTGATACAACCTTAAATGCCCATCAGTCCCAAATCTCATGAATTGAGCATTTGAAAATTCGAAAGATCTCTGGATTGCCGTTCCAGAAATATAGCTTTTCAAAAAGAAGCCTTGTCCAGGGAACGGTAAAGATATCGCCAAATCAAGTCTTGAGACATAGAATTGGCGTGGATTTGACTCAATGTAAGCAAAAAGGCCAGAACTTTTAACATCAAGTGTGAACATACCTTCTCTCCCATCTGTTGCTGATATGCTGGATATCAGCTTCTGTCCAGGGGTCATTATTTGTCCCGGCACCAAAGAGTCTGTAGGATGATCAAAAGACTGCCAAATGGTTTCGTTACTTTTGCCAAAGAGGACAAGATTCCCCATAACTGTCAAGTTGAATCCTGCAACAACCTTTCCACTTGTGCTTGTGCTTGTACTCCAAACCAAAGTTCCATCTGAGTCCATCAAGAACAAACCTCCGTCTTGCCTAAGTTGCAAGGTTGCACTAGCTCTAACTGGATTATTCCTATTTGCTGACCATACTAATCTCGGGTAATATAGATAAGGATCAAAGTCATTTGGGAATATAAGTACGCCAAAAACGCAAGCAGTGTCATTGTAATCGCATAAGAAACCACAGACAAACAGAGTCTGGTTCCCTTCTGTCAAGAGGATGGGTGTCAGTGTGGCTCCATCTGTGGAATTCACCACATAGGAGGGGCTATTGATCCAGGAAATAGAGGAATTGGTAATAAAAGTTCCAGGAGGTTGACCACTGATCAAATACTGTGAAGAAAGGATGAGAATACTAGACATGAAAAGAGTGGCTCTATAATAAAGAACCATTGGACTGTTTCAGAAAGAAAGCTCTGCTCGATTGAAGTGGAAATCAACTCCTTAAAAGCCATCCAACATCAGAAAAGTATAACACTAATATTCGAACGTCATTTGTATCTCTGTCAATTCTTGCCCAGCCAGTCAGCAGGTCACACAAAAGTCTTCAAGGTGCAAATATCTTATAATTTTTGTTTGACTTCTAACCTCTTGTCCAGCTGCCAAATATTGACTACCCATAGGGTGACAATTTCAACTCATATAAGGTAAAATGAGTCCATTTAATTCTGTGAAAATTCACCTACCATGGAGAGTCCATGGATTTAGGGTTGAAGCTGTTAAGCTTTGCAGGAGAGAATGTAGTG
>JBCEWC010011046.1:0-17068 GCA_038996855.1 Solanum aculeatissimum
TGAGATGGTACTCTATTACAAGCTTCAGAAGACTAATCATGAGACCCTAGGAGAATTAGACAATCCAAGAAAATCCTAAGAGAGGACTCCTGTCATTACAAAATTCTAGGAAAGCAATAAAAAAGGGAGACTCTCCCCTTATAAACAACAAAAGATCCTACTATCCTACCATTACTTCTTCTTCTACCTACTGGATGAGCTCCTGGATTAGCAAGGGGTCTTTTGTCTTGAGCTGGGATAGTCAAGGTGGCTTCCTCATTCTCTTTAGTTGCATCCTCCTGAATGACACTATTGTCATCTTGTCCATCCTTAGGCGTGCTCTACTATTTCTTGGCATCATGTTGGCTTCATGGAAGGTTTGGGGGGTAGTGATTTGTTGGTTGTATTTTGCAAGAGAGTCTGCAACCTGGTTTGCTTCCCTCAGGATAAGGCTGCACTTGAATTCCAGTATTTGTACTCTTGATAGTTGGATTCTGTCAGGTTCTTTTTGAAGCTTCTAGGAAGGGGATGTTGTATGGTTTATCCAGGAACTAAGTGTGGCAGAATCAACCTCTAAATGAACTTTATTAGCTCCCATTTGGACACACCATTCAAGTTCTATGGCTGCTGCAAGGGATTCTTCTTGCTTGTTGGTGCCCTGCCCTAATGGATGTGCATAGGCAACAATAAGGTCTCCTCTGTTATCCCTCAGCACTCCTCCTGCTCCGATACTACCAGGGTTGTTCAAAGCACTACCATCTGTATTTACTTTAATCCATTTGCCATCAGGTTTCAGCCATTGTACAGCGGTTATTTTGACTTCTTGGTGATAATTTTCTACCTTGGTGATGAGATCTTTCCAGTCATAGGGCAAATCCATGTAAGGGAAGGTTGTTCTTAAAGTCATAGCCAAATCTCTAGTCAACATATATCTTACCCTGGCTGTGTTTGGAGCTTTCCCATCATACTTGGCTGAGAATCTGTTTTTCCACAGATTCCAGCAAAGGTATATAGGAGTAGCATGAATCAGAAGCTTGTGGGCTTCATTGTTGTGTTTATTTTCCCACCATTTCCTGATGTTCAACCTTAGAGAACTCATATCCTGGGTAATGCCTAGGCATCTAGCAAAGTAGACCCATATTTTCCTAGCAAAATTCCTATTTAGCAGGATGTGGTCTATAGTCTCTTCTCCTGGATTCACACAACAATGGCAATTGGATAGATCATAACAAAAGCTGACCAGCTTTTCATTGGTGGGTAATTTGGTCTTCAGTGCTCTCCATAGCAGTAAGGAGCACTTGAAAGGAATGGTTTTGTACCATATGAGTTTGTTGATGTTAGTCTGCTCCTTCTTCTCCCTTACCAGGTTCCAAGCTGATGTAGTTGTGAACTCTCCATTTAGGTTGAGAGTCCAAATTGGCTTGTCCAATATGCCACTGTTGACCTGAATAGGGGTGTTAATAATCTCAGTTAAGTACTGGATAGGGTTTATATCCCTAAGCCTTTCTTGATCCCATTGCCCATTATGTACCATGTCAGCCACTTTAATATTGTTGAATCTATGAGTATAGTTACTGTATTGTGCTAATGGACCTATCCTCAGCCAGTTGTCCCACTAGAAAAGGCAGTTTCCAGAATATATCCTCTAGTGGATATGGGGTTCAATCAAATGTTTGTTAATCATCATATGCTTCCAGATCAGGGAGTCCTTCTTGTCTCCTTTCTTGGTTATAGGGTTGGCCCTTAGACAGTACCTGGCCTTCAGGAAGTCTGCCCAAAGTGATATCTTACTCCTGAAGTTCCACCAATGTTTTACCTGGAAAACTTTGCATACATCAATCAGATTCCTAAATCCAATGCCTCCTTCTTGAAAGGGGAAGCTGAGGCTCTTCCAAGAGGCCCAGTGAAACTTCTTCTTTTGGTCAATTATTCCCCAAAAGAAATCAGTTGTGAGGCTTTGGATTTGTTTCAAGGTAATGGAAGGAGGGGAAATGGCAGCCAAAAGATGGATGGGAAGAGATTAGAGTAGCTTTCCCCCCATAGCTCAATATCTTAGTTTGCCAACCTGAAATCCTGCTAAGGACTTTGGACACCATTTCAGAAAAATAGATAATCCTTTGCCTTCCAATGTACAAAGGACACCCCAGGTAGGTGATGGGGCCTTTCTTATGTTTGATCCCTATAATGTCTGTGATCCTGTCACAAGTAGCCTGATCAGTCTCAAAAGTTACCATGTAGTGAATTTTGTTCTTGTTGATCATTTGGCTAGAGATTTTCTCATAGGAGTCCAACACCCTCATGATCAGAGTTAAGGACTCTGATTTACCTGAAGAGAATAGAATCACATCATCTGCAAAGGTTAGGTGGTTGATTTGAGGGCCTTGGTTTTTCATATAGAATTCTTGAAAGTTGGGATGATCATGAAGTATATTCAACATCTTAGTCAGTACCTCAGCCCCAAGAATAAATAGAGCTTGAGAAAGAGGGTCTCCTTGCTTAAGCCCCCTGGTGGAATTAAAGAAGCCATGTCTGGTCATATTAATAATGATGGAATACCAGTTATTGCTCATAATTCTCCACTGCAAGATCAATAAACTGTTCCCCAAATCCCATCTTCCTCATAACTACATAAATATAGGACCAAGAGGCCCTATCGTAGGCTTTAGCCATGTCAAGTTTAATCACTATATTGCCCCTCTTCGATTGGTTTCTTGATGTGGTGGATGATCTCTTGGGCCAACATAATATTTTTAGCAATGTTTCTCCCTTTTATGAAGCCTGACTGATTTCTGGAAATAATATAGGCCAATCTAGAAGATAGAATCTTTGAAAAGATCTTACAGATGCAGTTACTAAAACTGATTGGTCTATAGTCAAAGAAGCTGGCAGAATTAGCTATTTTAAGGATCAGCACAATGCAAGAATGGGAATAGTACTTGGGGATCTCCTGCCCACTGAAAAAGGCTTGAACAGTTTTCAGCAGGTCTGTCTTAATAATATTCCAGCAGGTTTGGTAAAACATTCCATTAAACCCATCAGGGCCAGTTGCAGAGTAAGGGCTCATATCTTGAAGCACCTGGTTTAGATCTTCCAGGTAAGGAGGGGCCTGTAGTTTGTGTTTTTGGTCTTGAGTAACCATGGTAGGAATGCAATCCAGTGCCTCCTCATTAATGACCTTCTTTTCACCTGTGAAAATCTTCTGGAAGTGATTGACTACTTCATTTGCTATGTTGTCTTCCTCCTGAATCCAGTTTCCATTCTAATCCTGTATGTTTTTTATTAGAAGCTTCCTTCTTCTCCCCCTGACCAAAGAATGAAAGTACTTGGTATTTGCATCTCCTTCCTTAAACTAGTTAAGTTGGGATTATTTTCTAAGTATGGATTCTTCCATCTTAAAATACCTGATATATTCAACATTGACTTTGTGGAGATGGCTTCTCTTATCATCAGATTTGTGGCTGATGAATTCTAACTCAGCCTCCCTGGTCATTTCTTCAAACTATTTGACCTTATCATGAATGTTCCCAAACTGATCTCTGGACCATTTGCTTAAGGTAGTAGCCAACCTTTTCAATTTTAGGTGAAAGGTCTTCATAGGACTGGCATTAAGATCCTTGTTCTAACATTCTCTAACAGTGTCCAAAAAATTATCTTGGTCAATCCAACAGTTGAGGAATTTAAAGTACTTAATAGGATTAGAGTTTCTGACTTGCATTTCCAATAGAAGAGGGCAATGATCTAAAACCATAGAAGAGAGATGTTTGATACTAGTGTGAGGCATGCATTCAAGCCACTTGTGTTGGGTCTACCCCTAGTGGAAGACTGAGTTACCTTGCTATTTTTCTTGGTGGTTTTTCTTTTGTGAAGGTTTCTTGGAGATAATCCTTGTTGGTCTGTGATTCTTTGAACTTCAGCATTGTCCCCTAGGTCCTTTGTGGGGCTAAATGCTTGGATTAAGTATTCACAATTCTGTTCTTTCTCACCCCCATTCAAAGGTAAGTTGTCCTTGTCAAATTCATCCTCTGAGTGAATAAGCTGATAATCATCTTCTTCCTCAGGTGTAGTCCTAGGTTCTGAATTCAAAGTACAACTAATAGTGTTCAGACCTTGATCAGTACTAGGAGGTATTAGGATCTCACTTGTCTAGGGGCAATCTCCTTTACCCCCTCCACTTCCTGTTATACTATTAGTTCTTATTTTCTGGGGTGGTTCCCTCTGTCTAAGTTGTTTTTCCATTATCTTCCTCATAGCATCTCTTTTCTTTTTGCTAAGATTATTTTTCTTTGGTTCAGTGACTGCAGAACTAGTACTAGCATTTGTACCCATCTCCTTAGCCATAACTCCCATATTAGACTTATTCAAAGGGCTCATAATCTTCTGAGGGGTCTGAGAGGTAGCAAGGGTTCTAAGGTCCATTAAGGTATCAGTAGGAACCTTATGCAAAACATGAGTCAGATTCCCTCCCCCTGGTTCCCCATCCTGCAAGTTAGTTTGGTTCTCCTGAATCATCTACTTACCTCCAACAACATCAGGGTTTACAGGGGAAGGGGAACAATCATCAGCAGTTCCAATAGAGTTATGGGGATGAGAGAATGATCTGGAATAATTATCTCATTTATCTCATGGGGAGATAAGTCAACACCTTGTCTTTTTTTGAAAGGAAGTTGATGTTGGTATTCCTTATCATCTCTTTCATTTGTCCCTCCCATCCTTTGAGAGTTGGTCTGATCCTTGTCTCCTCTTGCCTGAGTGTTATATCCTTTTTCATTGTTTCCATTCCCCTGTGCAGATTGGCTAATGGGCTGGTCCTGACAATCAAACTCAGCATTATAAGAAGATATATGGTTTTTAGTGGACTTACCAGAAGTGATGGTTTCAAAGAGCTGCTCCTTCTTGTTAGACTGCTGCTGATGTTGATCCTGTTTTTCCTCCTGTTGTGTCTGCCTCCAGACTTTCTTATTACCTTTTTTGCCTTGTATTTGCCATGTGGCCTTTTGAGCTCTATTGTCTTGTTCTTGACCTGTTTTTCTTGGTTCCTTTATAGCATTGTCTTTATCACTGTTGATGTTGTCTTGTAGGGGTTGGAGTTTAGATTGTCCTTCAAGATCTTTACTTTTCCTTGCAATCTCAGCTTCCTTTCTGATTTTATATTCCTCATCTCTTCTCTTGATGGTACAAACATGTTCCATATGTCCTTGGTGTTTACAGTATAAACAATAGTCAGGGATGTTTTCATATTGGATGGTCTGCCACATTCCAATGGTTATGTCCTTCTCATTAAATCCCATCCACACATAGGTAGGTCTTTCCTCAGTTATGTCTATCTGGACCTTCACCTTATCCATGATTCCCGTAGTTTTCTGTATGGAGGTTGTGTCCAAGTATAGGACTTTGCCTATAGGGGCATGAAGACTGGTTACAAGTGTTTTGTTATAGCAGTGCTAGGGTAGTTCTCGAAGTGTTATCCATATAATCAGTTGGGGTCCAGGTTTGGATTCTCATCAACTGGCCTTCAATATTCATCTTTGTCTTTGTCCAAACTGTAACATAATCAGTTTCATTGTCCAGGTAAATGTACACATGCCTTGAATTGAAGTGGGCAATTTTGACACCCCCTAGAAGTTGGGTCTGCACAATGAAACTCTTCCTAATTAGCTCCACTTTGGGCATAGTGCTACTGAATTTTCAAATCAAGGTATATCTACAACTCTCAGCTAACTTGAGCATGTAGTCATCCTTATCATAGATTACTGCTGGCAGACCTTGCTTAGATGTGTACTTAGGTTGAACTATCTCTATGTGCGTTTCATGTTTGGCCATGTTTAATCTCAGTTTAGTGGCAAAAGATTGAGCCATTGTATAGGGGGCAGGTTCAACATTTTTTCCTTTCCTTTGCTCTTCTTAGGTGCCCAGACTAGGATTTTGGATAGGAGCAATCTGAAGACTAGCACCTTGGGAGCTATGGTGACCCTTCTGTGGAGGCTTATTGAAATTGCTAGAGACCTTGGGGAAGGCATTGAGATCAGTACTACTAAATTTGGACTCCTTGATAGGAAGATAGGGGAAGTTTTCTTCCTTTCCTAAGTCTCTATTAGGTGCCTCATTGGCTATCCTACTCAACATATGAGTTGTTGTACCAGTACATTCACCCTCCCCTTTCCTCAGGAAAAAGGGGAATCTTCCTGACTGTTAGACACACAAGTCTGAGGCTGAGTTACGACGAACTTACCTTGTTTTTACGATGAGGGGTCCAATCGACTTCTCCTTTCATCTCTATCTTCTATTCCTGGGTCGTAGTTAGATGGTCCTGGATTACTTTGACCCAATTCGTAATGGTGTTGATCCTTCTCCTTTTCATTGTAAATCTCTATAGCATGCAAAGTATATGTATGCATAGACCCTCGAACTTCGGATTCTTTGATTGTCTCTTATTCATTTCGATTGGGTCTACCTTCGTTCAGTGCTAACTCTGGTCCATATAATAGTTTAGTATCCACTACACTTAAACTCTAGGCCTCAGAGTTAGAGGGATTCACATTGTGTAGCTTCTGATGGAGCTGGGTGATGAGGGCGTTGACTTTTTTGCTCTACTCCGGTTGTATGTTTCTGACCACTAGCGCCTCACACGCCATAGGTGGGGCTAATTAACCGTTAGTTTAGAGAGCCGTTAGAGATGGAAGAGAGAACTATTTTTAGACAGAGAAGCGGAAGATCTAATTGGAAAACATGAAAATCAATTTAAAGGGTTAGGGTTCTTAGGATTTTCAAGGATGAAAGGGCATCCTTGAATCAAGTCCCACATACCTTAATTCCACCAACTAATCAACAAGATCAAACTTAATCAAGTCTTCTTCCCCAATTTCTACAAGCTAGCTTCAATGGATGCCAAGAGAGTCTTAGGATCTTAAGAAAGTGTATAGGAGAGTTTGAATGGATGAATGAGGGTTTACGGAATGTTTTAGGGGTTTAGGAGACCTTAGGGGACCGAAAAGGGGCTTAGGAAAATGTTAAATCACGAATATACCATTAATAAAACGCAACTTCTTGGATCTATGCAATGTTAAACGGTGCTACAGTGCCCGTCAACCAGTGAACAGTCCGTGCACCTCCACCGTCAAACATTACATAACAAAAATCTTCAACGTGAACTTTCAGAGAACTTTCTGTTACACATCACGAACCGCTTGACGGTCCGTTCAAGGTGTGAATGTCCGTGAAAGGGTCTCGTACAACCATACTTAGTCCATAAAACATTTCCAAGCATTGTCCTAGCCACTGTCCAACGTAACAGAACAGTGGATGGTCCGTTAAACTCCAAACGAGCCGTGCAAGGCTTCGTTGGTTTATACTTGGCCTAAGGGTGGTTCCAGGACACCCCTAGATCACTGGAACACTCGAAGAGTTCCTAGACGAGCCTCGCAAATTTTCAAGGTCTGTGTCAATTTCCTTGGCCACTTTTCTGAGCCTATCTCCAATAGCTTAGAAATTTCAGACAGTCTCACTGTTTTGGCCATATATCCCTTATTCAAACTCCAAATTGAGTGAAACCACTTGTGTTGAAAATCTAACTCAATGATATGTAAATTTATATGTAGAATCTCACATGGTTCATACTACATCAAAAGTTATGACTGTTTGAAGTACACTGCCGAAACTGTCCCTTTAGGCCACTAGCTAGCCCAATTTGCATTCGGCAACTTAAACTCAACCCGTGGATACCAAAATTCAACCATGGATTTTTGTACATCATAGAATTCCAACTATAAGTAGATTTCAAAAATTTTCAGGTTGTTACAACTTATACTTAGAATCAATCCTTAAGTAGAGACCATCATGAAATCATTACCATGCCCGTGGGAGGTTAGACGTGACCTCCACATGGACCATCTAAAGGATCATGACCCATATAGGGTCCCATGGTGCCATGCCTTAGATAATTTCCAGATTAAATCGCTATGCAGACAAGTTTACTAAAGAGGTCATAACTTCTTCATCCAAACTCTGAATCAAGTGAAACCAAGTGCGTTGGAAATCTAACTCAAATAGATTCAATTTAATAGGTCATGGACCACCCATTTCTTCTTGTGCTAAGATATATGACAAGTTAAACTTGACTCTTCCAATAGTTCACATGAAAAGCTCAACCAATGGAATTCCTTTTACCATGGCTTCATGTATAAGACATGTGAAAACCATATACCATACCAACCAAGCTTTAAATAAGTGAACTACACATCAATAAAGTTTTCAAAATTTCTTGGTTTAACACTTTTAACTTAGAATTCAAAAAGGAACGTCGTGGTAAAGTTGGTTTTGGGGGTTGACATGCATTTTCAGGTAAATTTCCTATTTTTGTTATTGTTGTTATCAATTTTGGATGAAAACTTTATCTTGATTTTGTTCTCGAATCTTTGTAGAATTGTATGAAATTTTTAACTAAAGTGTTCTACATTCTGAGGGGAATGTGATGGTTAGCTGGGTGTTGATTGTAGTTGTTTGGGTTTAAGAATTTTGGCCAAGTTAGCTATGGAAAAGGGGTTTTTCTGGTAGAACGTTTAACTCTGTATTTTGGACTTTTCTCAGTCTTTTGGGGTCCATTTTGGGCCAAATTTTTTGTCGTAAACTTAGGATATCTTGGGGTTTGTATTTGGAATTTTTGTTTAGGATTTCGAGAGTGGGGCCCATTTTTTACCCTTTATGCCTATCTTCGCCTATTTCTTACAATAATACAACCAAACTGATCGTGTTGATATTGTGAACAATATTTTAACAGCGGAGCAACTTTGGGAGGCTATCAAAAAGGGTAAGGCACAATTGGACTAATTTGGAGCGAGGCAACATTTTCAAGTAGGCTAGGCTTTCCTGAAACCTTAGATTGAGTGGAACTATATGCATGCTAAGCCTGAAATGTATGTGAGTTGCAAGTAGTGTTTGGTGTGCGTAGTATAGTAATTACGAGGTTGTGCTCTGCATGGTTGGTTGCTAATACTATAGTCTCGGTGTATGTATGTATGGTTATCAGTACTGTTGAGTTGTAAAGAAACCTAATAAGGGCCCCATATGGACCAATGCGGTAGGCAGGTATGTTTCTAATCTAAGTTGATGTCTATAGGTGTATGTTTCCTGATATTACTATGATATGATGACTGTGGGACTACTTGTTGATTTCTTGCCCTGCTATGACTTGATTACTAACATATTTGATATTGTTAGGCCTATATGTTGTGAGAACTTATGATATACCTATGATTACCTCATTTTTACTTCCATTCACTACTGTTGGCTAGATTATGGTGTGGTTTCTTTTAGGCCTGATTTTATCTCGATTATTAAGGTCTATGCTTTTACCTACTATCCTTCACCATTGGGTTTGGCTCCTGCTTACATGAGATTGGGGGTGAGATATATTTAGCCATGGTATGGTGGTGGTTATGGATTTTGTGGGATGCCTATTTTAAGAGCGTTGTTACCTACGTTGACTCTGAACACCGTAAGACTTGAGATTTTAGATTCAGATATACTGGTTAAGTGAGTGATTGTTGATGTCTCAAGTTCAAAATGAAGTTTCCTATGGCAGTGAGCCTCGGTGGTCACGTCCTAGAGTTTGGGTCTTGGGTAACTCTCCCCATGATCTGAGTCCCGATGGTCGTGACTATAGGGTCAGGCACGGATGCAAATTCTTAAGAATGAGAGTCGACTAAGTTTTGGGTTGAGGACCCCATTGACATTTGTTTGGTTGGGGGTCGTGATCGATATTCCATAGGGTGAGGCCCATGACTGATACTTGATCTGAGATACTATTGATTATTCTAGGGGGAATATCTCTCCCAGGAGGGATATGTCCCACCGTTATATTTATGATCAGACCACTTGGCCTTGACTAAAAATCCGACAAGAGGCTAGGTCAGAAATAGTTGAGGACCCAGTTACTGTTGTGATCATAGAAGCCTAGGGCTCGATTGTTACCCGTGGATCTACTCACCTTTTCATATGCTGATTGTGCATGGGTGCACCTTTTGGGTTTATGGGGTCCAGGGGGTGTTCAGGCTTATATAGTAGTGCCTTACACCCACGTACAACTGATATTTCTTCTAAGGATGGTTCTACGGGTTCTATGATGGTTCTATGGATTCCCATAATAGTCTGGCAGTTCCACATTGTGTGCGGATGTACCTCCCTGGCTTATAGAGGCCCGGGTGGCATACAGGCATAGATAGTAGGGCCTTACACCCATGTACAATATTGTACTTTTGGTGCGATGGCAGCCGCATTATGTGTTTTCTCAGTTCTCGGTAGATGGTGTGTTTTATGAGTGGTGCAATTAAGGTTATAGGGTGATCTGATGGGTCTATTGCTTTTAGATACATTTGAGCTTTTTTATGCATTTATTTCACTCAGTTGGTCGATGATACCTACTGGTGCCTTATTCTAGTACTCACTGTATCTTCCTATGGTGAAGGTCTAGGTACCTATCAGGGATGCTAATTCTTTCAGGATTTTGGGAGCGAGGAGACCTTTTTTGGTGAGCATCCGCAAATTTGATTATCACAGTCTCCTTCCTTTTGATGGTCGTATTTTGTTATCAGATTTCGGCCATGTACAATAAACTATGTATTTTTAGGCATTCTTGGGCTGTATATATATAAATATATATATTTACATTATGTTTTTGGCTATGTACCTATTTTCTTACTGTGATTATATACAGATGACTTCTAGGTTTTTGGTAGATTTTGTTATATGTTATTGCTATGACATTTTGGACTGGACTAGATGCTAGGAAAGGTACCCTTGGGTTTTCGACTTCCTTGTAGATGGCACCTAGCAAGCGCAATTATGACAAGAACCAAGTCGTAGCACTTCAGAAGAAAAAGTTGAATTGGGTGCTTATCAATTCAAAGGAGTAACCTAAGTATGGTTTACCCGGTGGGTGTTCGAGAGAATAGATAAAGGCCGGATTAGTTGGGAAGAGTTCAAATTTGCATTTTTATACTATTTCTTCCCACTTGAGCGTAGGTAGGCAAAGTTGACTGAATTCATCAATCTCAAGCAAGGGTATGTGAGTTTGAAGGAATATACCCTCAATTTCACTAAGCTTTCCAAGTATGCCCCAACATTAGTTACCATTCCCTATGCTAGGATGCACAAGTTCATTTCAAGGATTTCAGAATTGATTATGAAAGAGTGTTGAACTGCAATACTAGTGAAAGAAATAGACATCACTCAGGTTATGACTTATGCCAAGCATATTGAGGGTGAGAAACTCAAGGAGAGGTGGATGAGATAATCTAAGAGGGCCTGGTTTGAAGGTGGGTTCACAAATGCTAAATAAGGTGGTGGAAATGGTTGTCCTCAACAAGGTCAAAGGTTTCAAGGTCATGTCTCAAATTAAGCTCGAAATCATAGGATTGCTAAAGCTAGAGTGTCTTATCCCAAGGTACAAATGATGGCGTTCAAACACACATTTGTGTAAAAGTATGGACAATCATTAACAATATATTTACCCAAATATGAGTCTAGGTCGAATCCACAGGGATTTAGAGTTGGTCAATTCTAACCTAGAAGTAATTAATCATACTAGTTAATTGTAATCATTTTAAATTTTATTGGAATAAACTAGAATATAACTAATTTTGCGTTGCAATAATTGTACTAAAATCAAGAGAAAGAAACATGTCAAAGATGTGCATAGTTGAATGTAATTACAACACATGGATCTCAAATATTGAATCCTATGGCTAATTTACTTGTCAGAGGGCTAAAACACTTGTACCCAAAACTACGGTCAAGTCAATTATGATGTATTGATATGAATCGATTAAGACTTCATACACGATTCATATTAGAACCAAAGGAACTTGCACAAATCTAAAGCTAAATGATCTAATACCTTAGTTGATTGAACCCTATTATGGAATTCAATCCCAACATGTAATACCCAAGACTATTGCACAATCGTTTTACTTTGAATACTTATTTTCAAGTAATATTCAAAAGTCTAAACATGAATCTAAGTTTGCAACCATAGATTTACAAATATAGCTGAAGGAAAATGTAAACCCACATCAAATTAGCACATAAAACTCAATTGAATCACAAACCCATAATGACAAATTAACATTCAGCTACTAAGCACACCCCTAACATGGGGGTTGTTAGCCACTCATGTCTAAAAATAAAATAATGTTAATAAAGAATTAATTTCTTCACGAGTCACCATTCAACAATTAAAGTCGACCATCGCCGAATATATTTGGTAATCCATTGAATGTGCGCGAAATCATCTTTTTAAACCATCCTTGAGATCTTGGAATCTATAATGTTAGGTGATGGAACTGTGGATCACTACATCACTTCGGTGATGTGCCGAATATGACTTAGATAGCCTTTTCAGACCTCAACATTTCTTCTCTTCCTTGCAAGTTTCTGTAATGTTAGGCGATGTTACTGTTGGTCACCGAGTTGATTCGGTGAACTGTCAAATTGATATTTTTGTCACCCTTTTTCACCTTACACTTGGTGTTGGATACTATAATAAATGGAAGTTAGATGCATCATTCAGTATACCTCCAAAATATTTGGTGAAGACTGATTTCCACTGCCTTTTTGGGAATTGTTTTCTTTTTATCCCGCTTTGCTAAGATTTGTCCTTTCCTGCATCTCCTTCCTCATTTCTAGAATCAAACACATATTTTGGTTAATATATGAGGTAAAAGAATACATTGAGGATAATATTTTATGAAATTTAAGCTCTATATGAGTCCAACCTACGAACTCATCTACACCCCCAACTTGAACTCTTGCTTGCCCTCAAGCAAGGCGAATACCAATCAATCTAAAGCACAATGCTTGAAAATATTTCCATAAATATAAATACTTTCTTTCCTCCGTTTTTCATCAAACCTCAAAGATCCTACAAACCACTTACGCGATTTTGAAGCTTTAAGAAATGTTCAAGACAAGGCTATGCTCACAATTGCCAATACGGTTGCTAATCAATGTCTAAGAAATGTTGCCACCTGCCCTCACAACAATGAAGATCCTTATACACACAATCTGACAAAATTTAGTTCTATAATTTCAAGAATCTAGCAACGCTCACACTCCCAAAAGAGAAATAACATGCAAGTTTTTACCCATAGGCTTGCCCTTATTCTTAATCAATGTTTTCCCGATTTCAACAGAACTAAAATCTCAAAGGACTTTGCTAGGGTTGTAATGTAGGCTTAAATATGGGTAGGATAGCATTTGGGCACAAGTAACTAATCCCTCCATGAATTTTACTCACAATTCTGATCCCATGATTCTCTTATTCCTCATTTCGTCATTCACTTTCTTTTTGTCAATGACATCATTTTGCATTTCATCTCAACCTTTGATGTCCCACATGTGACTCTTTCTCAAAACTTTTGGAGGGTTCTATTTAGAGCCAAATTATTTTCTTGTTTTCCTTGGTCAAGCATTTTTCTTCTATTCTTTTTATCACACATGAGCTCCTCTATTTCTTTCTTGTTTCATTCCTCAAACTTTAAAACAGGAGACACCCCTTTCTTGTTACACCCCAAACTTTTGTTTTGCCATCACTTTCTCGATTTCAAGTTGAAGGAGGTGATAGAGTTCAACAAAAAGAGGAAATAATTTCAATCCAATGTCAACGGTTTGTACATAGGCTACCAACAAAAGGTTTAAAGTTCAATGAGGATCACAAAGGATATAATTAATGTCATTGAATTCTATTTGGTTAAAGTGGACTTAAAAGAAATCAAAGAAGGTCAAAGGCCATCTTCCTAATACGGATTCAACCAAGGTAACACTTCAAGAAAAATTGAGCAAGTTCTAGATATCAAAAACATACCTTTCAACATATACCTCACCTCTTATGGAAGAATGACTATTGAATTCAAACATCAACTAGACAACTCACATCCATAATTTATCGATCATTGCGTATCCAAGCTCAATACTCACTTAGTCAACTCAAGATGCTTCCAATCTATTCATGGATACGTTTTACATGAGATGAACTAATAGGTGAGTCAATACATGCTCTTTATCCATGGAACTATCCAAATCAGAGATATTGGCGATCAATACTCAGATTGCTAAGGAGTTTGAGTCATGACAAATCATTTTTGAAATGACTTTCCATATATGCACAGGTAATTTTCCAAATCACAAGGGATAAAAACATACAACACACATAATTCAAAAGAAATAAATCACAATAAAGAAAAAAGAACTTACTAAATATTACAACCCAAAAGAATATTTACATACGATCACATCAAAAAAAATATAAATAAGAAGTAAAGGATTGTCTTACTTATACATCACCAATAATAATAATACGACCCATTAACTCAAATAACCAACCCATAACAAGACCAAATAAAAACATCAAAAACTAAGACTCTAAATGCTCACCCCCTTATAAAAGAAAAACATTGTCCTCAATATCTAAGAACAACATCATCAAAGTACAAAAGTAAGGAGTCAGATAAAGAATCCCCTTAATCACTCGGCATGTGTTGGTGGCTGCGGTGTGGCTGCGGTGTTGAAGAAGTGGTAGAGCGGTAATCCATGCCCGAGTTATGAGGTGAAGACTCTGAAGTAGGCACTGGAGTAATGGATTCCAGTGCACTCACCTATGGCCCCATAAGCTTTGGCTCAGCTGCACCAGACAAACCACTTGTCCCAATCATAAACCTATCCCAAAGTAACTCTTTAGTAATGAAAATAGTGTTTGCCTCTTCTGTTGCTCTCAACTCACCGCAATCCTCTGAGATAACATCAACTTCCCAGGCCTCCTCATCAGTCTCCAGGAAAATGGAATATACTCACTCTCAGGCTCCCACACTCGGAATCACACCTATAGCAGCCTCAGGAGGTACATCTATTGAACCTCAAAGGGAACCTATATCAATGGATATTAACATCTCTACCTCCTTCTTCAACTCAGCAAAATCAATCTTCATGGCCATTATGTCAGCACTTACACCGCCCTTAGTCTTTAAAGTACTTACCCTAGTAGATAAGGCATCAATCCTAGCCCTGGTATCCTCCAAACTCAAAACCAGATGATGCCGCCTCAGGTTTTTCTCCTCTATCATCTCTCTCTTCTTCTTTCCCTCATTAAGCAATGAGACCGAAGTTGCTACTACCGCCCTCTCAATCAACGTATTGAGAGAGGACTTAACCCGCGTAGCCCTAGTGTCAGCCGATTTGGAAAATTAAGCCAATCAATAGGTGGTAGCCTGGGTAATATGGGGTTGAGTTGTTGAATCCTATTGCTCTAGCTGAGTAGAGGATGAAGGGGATAGAGTAGGAGAGGAAGGGGTCGGAGTATAGGAAGAAGGTATACTTGATTCAGGTGCTAGCCCAAAAGTGTCTGTTTTAAGCATCTCGACATCAACAACAAGTGTAGTATCCACCAACTTCTTCCTAGACCTATCCTCATCATCCCATCAAAAATATTCCTCGAATACACTGGATATCTGTAGGAACTAATGGAACCATATTAGTTTTTCTGATGAAAGGAACACCAGCTCTCCGATACAAAGTTGTAATGAAGATCTAGAATAGTAAAGAAGTATGTAACTTCTTAGCCTATGTGAGAATCTCTGGGGCTATAATTGAATCGAGGTTCAATTTCCTGCAATCCATGTTACAACTTACTAATGCCGCATTCGGATGCCGAACGATGGATTCATTCTAGGATAGCATAAGGTTGTTACTGATAAAACCAAACTAATATCTAGAAGGAATGTTTAGCTCCTTCTTCTCATTCACCACCTCTTCTTCTAACCACGATAGGGCTGTAATATTGATCATTAGGGAAAGTCAAGCTTTGAGGTCATTAAGTGTCTTTATCTCAATCATATCGGCTAGATTGTGGCAAAACCAAAATGTTCATGTCAACAAGTCATTTATCTTTGTCTCACTACAAAGGAAAGGCACACCCCGCACTTCTACCACATCAATAGCTTCAGAGCGATTTTCTCATGTCCTTTCCTTTTTGGAATACCTTAGCATGGGCCTCATATAACTCTCTAATCCAACTGGGTATATATGATTCCCAAGGTGTGGTGAAATATTGGAACCCATGGAATCTAAAGGTGTTTGACACCTCGGGGTATCTATCAATAACACCATCAGTGGAGAATTGATGCTCCTCTAATATTTTTCTCAACCATGTAGCTTTTAAGTGGCTGAAATAGCATGGTGCAATATTTTCTCATATGACCTGGGAAGTTTGGAGGAGTTGGTCATGTGTTTCCTTCGATCATTCCTCAATCCGAAAATGTTTAGGAGCCTACTATGAAGTGGTAGGCTAATGTACTGGAGTTTTGAACCTCATTTGTTCTTCCTTGGATTCCGTCTAATCTAACTCAAGAGACCCCTCCTCATTACTTTTGGAGTCTCCATGTTCAACTGTCACGACCCGGATAGGGGGCCTAGATGTGACATGGTGAAAGAGGACCCGAAGACTCTCAATCAAGTCATCATTGCACCATTACACTCATTATCGGTTCAGAAACGCGGAATCTAAAGCATGTAGCACATAAGTTCTACGGGTTTAGGGGTTTGTGACTCAAGCTATGGGGATAATTCGGGAATGGCGGGAACATGCTTGCACGTAGCACATAGTCATACATCATACTCAACATTCAAGCCTTAATCCTAACATGAAAACATAATCCATTTCCATAACATGAGAAACATAATCATAGACCAAGGGGAAACATAGTATCATAATACAAGCCGAATATCAAACATACAAGTCTAACGTACAAGAGTAAGATTTGTCCAAAACATGCCTCTACAGAGAAGAGTGGGGCCTCGATAAGATTTTAGGCTCACTCTAAAGTCAAGAAAGTATATACATAAGCATAAAGGTAGATAGATGGTGGCTATTTCCCTTGAACAATAGGGCTCACCACTACAAGTCCTCAATAGAATAATCAAGCGTCGTCCGGAAGAATGTAATAGTGACCCTCGTACCCTACATGGTCAGAACATGTAGAAAAGAATATGGGTTAGCACAATTAAGCACTAAGTATGCGGGTATGCAATGCATATGACAAGTATA
>JBCEWC010011047.1:0-17067 GCA_038996855.1 Solanum aculeatissimum
TTACATAAGTGTTTAATGGGGAATTTTGAAATATAAATGGAGGAGTGCAATTACGAATTTTTAGTGGAATAATTTGTGATTTATTATGGTAAGAATAATTCATATTAAAGAATTATTTTTATAATAGGAAGCCTCAGTAATTAATTTTGTGGTTCCTACGGTGCCCATATTTAACTAGAACTCAGAATCTTGTTTCTAATAAAAGAAGGTTTCTTGTATTTCAAGAAAAAAGGGTTTTCCTTCGTACTTTTAGATTTGGAAAGGCCCTCTAAATAGGGGTTCTCCTAGCCTAGAAAATTCACAAGAGACAAAGAGAAAATAAGAAAATAATTAGTATTCTTAACAATACTTGCTCACCCAAGTATTGCGAGAGTTTTGTTGTTAATTTGGGATCACTTTAGAAGACTTTGGATCCGGTATTTCTTAAATTAATTTTCTGCATACTTTGTGTGTGATACATATTTGTGATTGTTGTCTATAATTCATGTAAGCAGTAAGATCTTGGGAATGCTTCCGTTGTGTAATATTTTTCAACAATTGTTACTTTAAGTAGTCCTGATTTTCCCTGCCTCATGCAAAACACGACAATCTGAATGCTTGCATGCTTCTTCGCAAGTATCCATTGCTTCCTTCTCTCGAAACATTTTGTCTCAAAACAAGACGAGTTGTGTTGTTCATCATGTTTTAAAGTCCTATAATGTTCAGGATGAATCTTCTTTTCCTAATGCTGAATCCTATGTCTTTTTAACTGCATTTCTAGTTTCGATACTAACTTTAGTCACATGTGCACAGGGTAATTGTCTGTTCCACTTGAAGCAGAACAACCTAAAAGGCTGCCCTCTCTCGAAGCATATTATCATGCTGAAATCATGCACAAAGGACATTTGCAGTCCCTATATACGAGTATTAAGGCCGTGATATCTATAATACAAGCCACAATGACTCATGAACCTGCCTGTGGAGGAATGAGCCAAGATTTCTGCTTGGTACAAACCTAATCAGGAGATGGAGAGGATCTGATAGAAATATGAAATTCCGATCTTTCTACTTCCATGTGTAGATCTGAGAATTTACCAAACTATGAACGTGACAACTTAAAACAAGATCATGAAGCAGTCATAGTCATGGTTCCATTTCCAACTCAAGGACATATTAGTCAACTTCTTCAACTCACCCGTTTAATCTCCTCATCATATGATCTTCCTGTCTACTACGTTGGCTCAGTCACACATAACCAATGCCTTAAATCCTTCAGACACGGCCAAAATCCACTTCCATGACATTCCAACTCTTGGATTTGCCTCACCTCCACCTGAATTTAATAACTTGAGCAAATTCCCATCACCTCAAACCATTATGGGATGCATCTTTGCTTCTACATGAGCCAATTGCTTCCTTCTTCTGAGATATTTCCTCGAAATCAAGATGAATCATTGTTGTTCATGATTCTTTTATGTTCAATTTATTTAATTCTATGCAGCACTCACTTTGTACGGTTATATATGCGTATGTAGTGGGATGTATATCCAACTTGGAGAAGAATTGCTTAAAAAAGCTACCCTTCCTTGAAGGAACGATACCTGATGTAATCAGGGATTTTATAACTTCTCAGCATCCATATGTGGATATTAGATCAGGTAATATCCATATAGTCTCTTCTTTCTCAGCCACACAGAACTAAAATAGAAGTTATTCCTACAACATCTATAGTTGAATTCTTGTATGAATTCTTATTATTTCATATAATTGTTAATAATAGATCTAATTTCAAACGAGTAATGTGAGTGGTGAAGGTAACCATCTCAGTGCGGTTGATGCCACCATCACTCGCTGATTTTTTAATAGCTTTGCTCATATCAGCTGCTCTTTTCCTCATCTCAAATCCCTTTGTTGAATCCATCAAAGTTTTCAGAGCATTTTCAACCATTTCTGGTGCAACATGTTCATCTTGACGCTCCATGGCCTAACAGTTAGTGCAATCTTCAAGTACTTTGTTGTAAGTTGAGAACTCCTTGTCTGATCTGCATGAATTGGCCATATTTCTATAGGACATACTCTCCATACAAGAATTCCATCTGCAATGAATCATAAAACCACCCATTAAACTTTGTGCCAAAATTTCCAACTGTGGTGCCCAATTGCTTACGATAATCACTCTTAATCATACGTTCCAAATGACATTAAAATAACTGAGTTTGGTTCTTGTTTTTAAGCTCATCCAGGGACTCATGGCATTTGTTGGAGCCTATTTTTCTCCCCGTTAGCTCCAGGGGATTGAAAAGGACCTGTAGCCCATAGTATCATGTCATCAAGTTCTTTAGCCATCAAAGCAAGATACAAACTTTCAATCACTTTGGATGAATTGAAAAGTTCACCATAGCTGATCTTTCCAACAAAGCGCCCAGCTAATTTCTTTAAATAGTCCCAGAACTCAGTAGAAAGACAGTCTTCAATTGATAAAGACAGTCCCAAAGTTCAGTTTCAGGCAAAACAGGCTTTCTTTAACTTCCCAAAAGTATGAACCCCAATGAAAAAACGAGACAGGATTGAACCACTGGCAATCAGTATTTGGCATTTCAGGAAAATCTTGAACTACTCAATTCATCAAATTATCATAAATAACAACCACTTTATCAGTATCCGTGCTGAGAAGTCAGCGTACTAGTGAGGAGCATTATGATTTGGCAGGAGAGTTTCAAAAGAAGGTAGTTGAAATTCATGGAAGCGAATGTTTGACATGGTATGAGGATGAAGACCACGGACCCGAGCTTTCGCTTGCTATATGTGAGCAATAGTTCCAACATAATGGACATGGAAATGAGTCGAGAGAGATGGCAAATTGGTTGAGATGGGCTGGTGCTGGAAGTGGCACCATCACTATAGTAACTCTTGAAATGGATTCTTTTATCAGTTATTTTAGTTGATGTTCCAACTATCCAAGAGAGACATAAATAACAGTAGTAATTAGATAAATCATAATTTTGTATAATAACAAACATTTACTCATGTTTAAGCCAGATTAATTATCTGTTAAAAGAGAAATACATAGCAATCATCTTACTAATAGGCATAGAAAGTTGCAGATTATGAACATTAAGATCAAAGAAACTTAAGGTAGTATAAACTAGTTTGAGCAAAAAAAAACAGCCTTGTGCCACATCTCATATGCCAGTGCTCTCGTAAAGTTTGGAGTTAGAAAATTCTCTTAGAATCTCCTATTGCTTTGCTCCTCATTTTCTTTCTGTCTGAACTTCCTGTTGTTTGTGGAAAGAAATATCATGAATTCTTCAAGGTTGTCACAATGCTACTGTTGCATATAGAGTATTTCATGGATGGCATAGTTATCTAAGTGAACCATTAATTTTGTATTTTTACTTATGTTCCAAAATTAAAACACTATTGTTATCATCTTATCGGCAAAGTTGAATCAGAATTGGACCATGAAGATTGTATATGCTAATTAAGGGAAATTCTGCCTTTCTGATATTTAAAAAGTAAATAAAATGAGTATTTGGAATCATTTCACTGCAAAGAAATCTAACACAGCTCATTGGTGATTTTTGTTGTATATTTTCTTTGTTATGCATGTATAAAAGTCCTATATACCTCTTGTTTTGACAAACAAATAACAGTTTGATCACACCATGCTAAAAGATACTGCTCTAGTTTGATTACACCATGATACTTCCAATATTACACAACGAGCAGCCAAACGACAAGTAGTAATTTGTAGCATGTTCATACATGTTGGTTGAGCAAGTCCTACAGCACATTGAACTCCGACAAAAAAACACCTACTCATGTTCATCTAGAACAGGATATGTTAACTCAGTGACGAGAGAACGCTTGATTTTACCGAAGCCTTTGTGGCCCCACTTAGTACCCCAACTGTTTTGTACCAAGTAAAATTCTTGGCCATTTTCTTCCCCATATCCCACCACAAGCAAGGCATGAGTTCCTGCTGGTTCTGGTTCCCTTCCCTCAGCGAGTATCTTTGACTCTTCAATTCTTCTTTCTTCTATTTCTTTCTCGGTGGGCCCCATATAAATCCCCTATATTTTAAATAGAAAGTTAGAAAACATATCAATCGATCAAAAATTAATAGAAAAAAATGAATGTATGATAAAAAGAGAAAAATATAAACCTCTCCCATTGAAGACTAGGGTAAGCATCAATACAACATGTCAAAGGTTGCCTTCTGATGTGCGCTTCTATTTTCTTCTTAGTTAGCCTAGCAGTTTTTAGAATTCTCTGCGCATCTATCTTGTACCTCACCTGCATTGTTGAATCCCAGATGAATCCGTCATCATTAAAATCAATAAAGGCAACAACGACATCTTCTACACTGTCCTATACTCAAAATTTAAAGTGAAAACAATGAGAACTGTTTGGAAGAATGAGGCCTAAGGATAGATTAATCAGTTGGGGGCTTGGTATTGATGCAAACTGTATGTTATGTAGCAACCATCCTTAGAATTTGGAACACCTATTTTTCAAATGTGAATAGTCGAAGGAGGTGCGGTCAAGAATGTTACATTGGTTGGGGTGGCAGAGGATAATACTACCATGCTCACAGGAATGGAGATGGATCCAACAAAATAGTAGGTCGAGAGCACCAAAGAGTGTCCTATTGAAGGCATATTTTGCAGCTCTGACATATGAACTGTGGACAGAGAGGAACTTACAAGTATTCCAGAACAAGATCGGTGCACAGGAACACCTGATACATACAATACAGACTATAATGTGCATAAGAGTAAGATAGAATAGGAATCTATTTGATTCATTTAGTTCTCTTTCGGGGATATAATAGAGGAAAACTACACAAGTCAAAACTCACCAAATTTCTAACATTCAGTTAGACCATAGTTTTTTTTCCAAAAAAATCTCAAGAACTAACAGTAAGAAACAGCAGCCAAACGTAAAAGAAAGACCATATAGAGATTTTTTTGGAGATTAAACGATTAAACGTACTGCATATTTACAGGGTTTGCATTTACTTCTTTGCATGATGTAGTGATATTCTTTTTCTTCAACTAAGCCATGTTCCACCGCAAATTTGAAAGCCATTCTACGAGTTAATCCGAAGCACTCATTTTTCTCTAACTTGGACTCCACATCAGGCATGGGATAATGTGCAAACATACAATCAATTAGCTGTTGTTTTGACATTGGAATAACTTTTCCTCTTTTAATCGCATAAACCGCTGTTATTGCTCCGGTTGAAGCAAATGTCCAACAACAACCTCCAATACAAAATTAAGAATACTATTAATAGTAATAATAGAAATTAATACAATATAGCAAAAAATTTGGCCGCTAGAAGGCAGAAGGTTATAGCGAGTGTCATCTGTGATGCTCAAGTAGGATTTATTCCAGGAAGGAAAATCTCAGATAATATTATACTAGCTCATGAATTGGTTAAAGAGTATGGAAGGAAGCAGGCTTCTACTAGGTGTATGCTAAAGGTTGATCTACAGAAGGCCTATGATTCTGTGGAGTAGCCTTATCTAAGGTAGGTTATGACAGAGTTGGGATTCCCTAGTGGTATAATTCCACCTACCAGTCAGCTATACAAACCACCCCTTATGAAGCATTATATTGTCAAGCTCCACCTATCCATCTACCATATCTGCCGGGAGAAGCTATTGATGAAGAAGTGGATAATAGTCTGATCACCAGAGAATTTAAGGCTCAACTTTTCAATTTCTACCTCCATAGAGCTCAAGAAAGGATGCAATCTTTGGCTAACAAGCATAGAAGTGATAGACAATTGAAGGTAGGGGATTGAGTGTATTTGAAGATTCAGCCCTATAGGCAGGTGACAGTTTCTCAACAAGCTGTCAGCAAAATTTTATGGACTCTATCAGATATTGGAGAAGATTGGAACAGTAGCTTACAAGCTATCTCTGGCAGCTCATGTGGCTAGCCATCCAACTAGATATGTGTCTCAGTTGAAGTTATGCCAACAACTACCGGACACTACCCATCATCCACCTAGCATTGACATAGTAAGTCCTTTTTGTGTGGAGCCCCAGAGCATTGAAGGAACAAGAATGATTAAGAAGGGAAATAAAGCAGTGGCTCAAGTTCTGATTCAGAGGAAGGAGATGTCCAAAGAGCAAGTCACACGGGAAGACTTTGTGGCTATGAAGATCCGGAGAAGGAAGTCCTTAAGGATGGAGGAATGATACAGAGTGAAAGTGGCTGAAATAGATATTGCTGTGAGCTGCAACAGTGGTACTCAACTATGACTATCAAGTTAGTTAGGAAGTTCTTAGTTAGCACTTTAGTCCTTGAAGTTACAGCAGTATTATATTTTGCTTAATTAAATATTAGTCATCTTTGTACGAGCTGGCATAGCTCTGTCAGAGGCAGTTAGTGGAGGAAATTGTTCTGCAAGCATTCTCTATGCGAGTCAACTAGGGTTGTGGTCCTATATATTGTACTGACGCAGATGAAGTAAAATTAGCTTGTTGCCATATAACTTTTCGTCGTAAATTAGTTTAGCTAGTACTCTTTCTTCTTTCTTTTCCATTACTTCCATTTCTCTGTTCCTACTTCTTCACTGTTTACTGTTCATTAGTGTTACTGTTTCATTTGGATCTGTATTATTTTGGAATACAATATTATTGGTCTCAACTATTTCAAATGCCTGTTAAGGTTCTCAAATTGATAGAAGCATACTGCGGGAGTTGTATTTGGTCTGGAACTAACACAATCACTAAGAAGGCTCTTGTCGCATGGGAGAAGGTCTGCGTACTCAGGATCTTTGGGGGTCTAAATATCACTAATATTATCCTGTGGAATAAAGCTTCCTTAGCGAAAATCTACTGGGATCTAGCCTACAAGGTAGACAAGTTATGGATCAAGTGGATTCATGAGTATTATCTCAAAGGCCAACTGATTGATAATGTAAGAGTACTACAACAGACCTGCTGGATCATCAGGAAAATTTGGGAAGCAAGACATACTTTATCACAGGTGCTGATTCGAACTGGTACTGCAAGCTTAATGAAACAAATCTACTCCCAATTGCTACCGACTTCCCTAAACTACATGTATAAAAATGATGCTAGACCCAAAGCAAAATTCATCATGTGGATGCAATTCCAGGGGAAACTTTTAACCACTGATAGGCTTATTAAATGGGGTGTGATCATGATCCTGAATGTGTACTATGTCATGCTCAACTAGAGTCCAGAGACCACTTGTTTATGAATTGTACATTCACTAAGAAAGTATGGGATAAGATCCATTCAACAGCAAGGCTGCGACTGGGGACAACATCTGGCATGGGTAATCCAGAATGCAAAGGAAGAACTATGAGATCCCACATCTTCAAGGAAATCTATGTTGAATGTTGTTAAGCCATATGGATGGAGCGCAATCAAAGGATGTTTGAGAAGAAAGCTAGAGATCGGGAAGTACTCGCTTGAGGAATTGGTTAGAGGTGCAGTGTTAGGGCATCTATAGGAGCATAGAAGATCTTAAATAGTATGTTTTTTAGCATACTCTGTGTAGCCGGAGTTGATCTAACTAGTTCAGTTAGTTTTTGCTTGTTGCTTTCAAATTTAGATAGTTAGTGGTGTTACACTAACTATGGTATTCTAATGTTGACGCTTGATTAATACAACTTAGTTACCAAAAAAGAAAATACTAGTACAATAATAATGGTTAATAAAATCATGACTTACCACAGTTTCCCTGGTTTTGAGTGTGAAGGAGTACGTTCTTTCCCACCCACTTAAATTGAATCTGAAAAATCAATAAAGAAAACAATATAATATTTTTCTATCTCAGATATCAGGTAACTATCATAAATGTTTGTTACTGAAGAGTTCTTTTAAACAGAAATGATGGTTTTTCATTGACTGGGAGAAAAATTGCTATATAGTAGTGAAGATCATTTGCTGATCACAAGAAAGAGAATAAATTCATGTCTATAGCAGGCAATATAGGATTTAAGGCTACAAAGGCATCAAGGAGATGCAAGAAAGATTACAAATCAAAAGGTTATAACTCCAAACACTGCAAAAACCCATTTAGATCTGGGAGTTAAGAACCAAAAGCAAAAAGCTCAAAGCTGCTAAGCCATTGAGAGGGAGCTGATAAAATCTAGAGAGGAATATTATCAATAGGGGAAAAGTTGTTTCAGCTATAAAGACTCAACAAACACTTAAATCTAAGAGAGCAATTGGGAGTTGAAGCCCCTTCCAAACATCTTTTGTTCCTTTCTATCCAGACGCACCAAAAAATGCCAGCTGGGATCATCTGCCAGATTTTCTTGATGGTCTTGTCCACTTTCCATGGACTCCAACTTTCAACTGCTTGTTTTAGGTTGAGAGGCGTTGTCCAGCTGATTCAAAAAGCGCCAAAAACATAGTCCAAAGGTCAGCTGCCATAGAGCAATGCAATAGCAAGTGGATTACAGTCTCTAAGTTGTTTTGGCACATAGAACACCTGTTCACCACTGGAATGTTTCTCTTTCTTAGATTGTCCTGGGTTAAGATGGCATTATGAAGGGCTATCAAAAGGAAACCTTTAACTTTGGTGGGGAGTTTGTACTCCAGACCAACTTCCAGGGCCAATGTGTTATCGCTCCATCTGTTACATCACCACTGGAATGTTTCTCTTTCTTAGGTTGTCATGGATTAAGATGGCATTATGAAGGGCTATCAAAAGGAAACCTTTAACTTTGGTTGGGAGTTTTGTACTCCAGACCAACTTCCAGGGCCAATGTGTTATCGCTCCATCTGTTACATTCAAGTGATTGTAGCACGTTTTCACTATGAAGATATCTCTCCTTGAGCCCCCCATCTCAAGTTATCCGGCAGCTGAGGACTTATTGAATAATTTGCGTGTAAACTGTACAGATCAGTGAGTTCCTCTAACTCCAGTCTTTGTAAGTTTCTTCTTAGATGGATATCCCAGGTGTTGCCGTCCCTATTATCAGAGGAGTCTGGTTCTACAACTAAAAGGAATATTTTGTGGTCAGAGTCTTTGAGGGGTTGACTGGTCAGCTACTTGTCTTTCCAAAACATGACCTTGGAGCCATTTCCAGCCTCAAAGGATACTTCCTTGAAGAAATCATCCTGGATACTGTTCATATGTTTCCAAGGGCCAACATCATGAGGGGTGTTACAAAATGTACAAGTCATATCTAGTATTTATAGCATAATCATAGGTAGAGATATTTAGGGATCTTAGAGATTTTTAAGAATCTTTTTTTATTTTATTTCCTTAGATAGATTTACTTGTAAACCTACAAATAGCTCTTATTCTTGGAATAATACAACAAGAAAACTGATCCATTGGCTCTATATTTTACATGGTATCAGAGCCTAGCCTTCTGATTTGCCAGTATTGGATAAGCAACTCCACCGGAAAATTGATAATTTTTCCGATAGTTGTCTGACTATTGGAGGTGGTTGCTTTGCAGTGGTTTCAGATCATATAACCACGTTTGGCAACCTTAGAACAGATTCTGCAATTATTTTGTTGGCCAGGTTTGAGTTTCTTATAAGTTATTGTTTTGTTTCTGTGTTTCTGCAATAATATTTAGGAGGTTGGTTGTGTTAGAAACTGTCTTCGAGTGGGACTCCCTGTTCAGATCAACTTGTGACTTATTTGGGTCTTCTTTCTTTGTAACAATTTGAGACTTGTTGAGTCTCGGTTAGTTCTTTGAGTATGTTTGATTGGGTTCAGATTCGCTTGATTCTATGATTTGTTTCACGCTATTCACTGGATTGGAGTTCTATTTCTGTCCAACACAGACTTGGTTGGATAATTTCAGCTTAGGACAACTGTCTATCAATTTATTTCAGTATTGTGAGTTGAAGAAATGATTGCTTCTAGCCCATTGTATGATAACATGATTTCGGTTAACGTGGAAGATTTTTTTGAATTTTCTCAATATCATAAATCATTGAACGAATCTACTTCAGTTAATGCTTTTACCCAATCAACTAAAACATGTCTCATCACCTCTTCAAATAAATGGGTCATTGATTCAGGTGCCATAAATTACATGAAAGGTAATCCTAATGTTTTTTCTAGCTTTCGATCACACAAAGCACCATCTCTGGTTACTGTAGTTGACGGATCAACTTGTAACAGTGTTGGATATGGGACTATTAAACCAACCCCCTCTATTACCCTGTCATTTGTACTAAGTCTGCCAAAGTTGGTTTTTAATCTGATTTTTGTAAGCAAAGTTACTGGAGATCTTAATTGTTATATTTCATTCTTTCCCGATCATTTTCTATTTCATGATCTTAAGACAAATCAGGTTATTGGTAAAGGGCATCTAATTGATGATTTCTACATCCTTGATTAATGAGAGCCTCGATTTGTTGTATGCTCTAGTGTCGTCTCTCCATTTGAAGCACATCGTCGATTAGGACATCCTTCTGTACCTCTGCTAAAGAAGCTTTGTCCTCAGTTCCATGATATTTCTTCATTGGAATGTGAATCTTGTCATTTTGCCAAACATCATCACAGTCCATTAAGTCCAAGGATAAATAAGCGAGTTGAGTCTACTTTTGAGTTAGTACATTAAGATGTTTGGGGACCATGTCCAGTTGTTTCTAAAACTAGGCATAAATATTGTCACTTTTGTGGATGATTTTTCTCGAATGACTTGGATTTACTTTATGAAGAGTCGATCTGAAGTGTTTACTCACTTTACTGCCTTCTATGCTGAAGTCAAAACTCAATTTAATGCCTCAGTGCGGATTCTAAGGAGTGATAATGCTAAAGAATATATGTCAGAATTATTTCAATCTTACATGAGAAACCATGGTATTCTTCGTCAGTCTTCATGTTTTGATACACCTTTTCAGAATGGAGTTGCTGATAGGAAGAATAGGCATCTACTTGAGATAACTCGGGCACTTTTGTTCCAAATGAAAGTCCCGAAATAATTTTGGGTTAATGCAGTCTCTACAGCCTATTTTCTGATAAATCACATGTCGTCAGTTGTGTTGGCAGGTAATATGCCTTATAGTGTTCTTTTTCCAAACAAATCACTATTCCCGATGGAACCTAAGGTGTTTGGACGCACATGTTATGTTCGATATGTTCGACCATCTGCTACCAAATTGGATCCAAAGGCATTAAAATGTGTCTTCTTGGGTTATTCTCGACTTCAAAAAGGGTATTGTTGTTACTCTGTTGAACTTGGCAAATACCTAGTGTCTGCTGATGTGGTATTTTCAGAAGCTACACCATTTATCTATGCACCTCCCATTTCTACAAGTCGAGTGGAGGAAGATGAGTGGTTGGTCTATCAGGTTACTCATGCTGAAACAAAACAATCAGATGATGATATTCTTCCATCTGCTAGTTCATTTATTGAGAATCAGTCAACTAGTATGCCTCCAGAACATGTTTCATCTGTTCCAACAAGACCACCAATTGTTCAAGTTTACTCGAGGAGGCAAGGTAATGATGATACTAGTCCTACATCAACTCCGTCATCATCAGTTCCTCCTCCACTTGATTCTTCGAGAAATCTTGACCTTCCTATTGCTCCTCGGAAAGGTACACGTCAGTGTAAATCCAAATATTCCATTGTTAATTTTTTTCTGATGATCACTTATCTCCTACATCTAGTTGTTTGATTGGCTCTCTAGACTCTATCTTTATTCCCAAAACAGTGAAAGAAGCCTTGACTAACCTTGGATGGCATGATGCAATGTTTTAAGAGACACATGCTCTAGATGAAAATCACACTTGGGATTTGGTGGATTTACCCAAGGGAAAGAAAGTCGTAGGATGCAAATGGGTTTTTACCGTCAAAGTCAATCCGGATGGTTTTGTTGCAAGACTTAAGGCTAGACTTATGGCTAAAGGCTATGCTCAGACTTATAGGGTAGATTATGCGGACACTTTATCCCCCGTAGCTAAGATTACCTCTGTTCGTTTGTTTATTTCCTTGGCTGCTTCTCAACATTGGCCTTTACATCAGCTGGATATCAAGAATGCTTTTCTTCATGGCGATCTCCATGAAGAGGTGTATATGGAGCAACTGCCTGAATTTGTTGCTCAGGGGGAGTATGGAAAAGTTTGTCATTTGAGAAAATCTCTGTATGGTCTAAAGTAGAGTCCTCTTGCATGGTTTGGAAAATTTAGAGATGTAGTTCAGGAGTTTGGGTTGAACAAGAGCAAGTGTGATCACTCAGTCTTCTACAGTCAGTGACTGGTATTATTCTCCTAGTTGTTTATGTTGATGATATTATTATTACAGGAGATGATTGTACTAGAATTTCCTCTCTCAAGCAGTTTTTACATACCAAATTTCATACCAAAGACTTGGGACAGTTGAAATACTTCTTGGGAATAGAAGTAGCTAAAAGCAAGCATGGGATTTTCGTATCTCAAAGAAAGTATGTGCTTGACCTACTTGTAGAAATTGGAAAGTTGGGAGCGAAACCATGTGGCACACCAATGGATCCTAATGTACATCTTACTAAGGATGATGCTGACCCTTTTGATGCTCTAGAAAGATACAAAAGATTAGTTGGAAAATTGAACTATCTAACTGTGACTCATCCAGATATTGCCTATGCAGTCAATATTGTCAGTCAATTCATGTTTGTACCAACAGTCAAACATTGGGCTGCCTTGGAACAAATTCTATGTTATTTGAAAAGAGCTTCTGGCCTTGACATATTGTATAGCGACCACAGACATACTCGTGTTGAATGTTTTGTAGATGCAGATTGGGCTGGATCAAGAATTGATAGAAGATCGACTACTGGCTATAGCGTCTTTGTTGGTTGAAATCTAGTATCTTGGAGGAGTAAGAAACAAAATGTTGTATCTCGATCTAGTGTAGAGTCTGAGTATAGAGCTATGGCTCAGTCCACATGTGAAATACTATGGATACAACATCTTTTAGCTGAGGTTGGTTTTTATCTTTCTTTTCCAGCAAAACTATGGTGTGATACTCAGGCTGCTCTACATATTGCCTCAAATCCAGTGTATCATGAACGAACAAAACATATTGAGGTTGATTGTCACTTTGTCCATGAGAAGATTCAAGAGAATGTGATTTCTACAGGCTCTATGAAGACAGGGGAGCAATTGGGTGATATATTCACGAAGCCTTTGAATGGAACTCGGATGGAATATCTTTGTAACAAGTTGGGCATGATCAATATTTACGCTCCAACTTGAGGGGGAGTGTTATAAAATGTACAGTCATATCTAGTATTTATAGCATAATCATAGGTAAAGATATTTAGGGATCTTAGAGATATTTAGGGATCTTTTCTGATTTTATTTCCTTAGATAGATTTACTTGTGCACCTACAAATAACTCTTATTCTTGGATAAACAACAAGAAAACTGATTCAATGGCTCTATATTTTACAAGGGGCAGTATTCCGTTTGGTGCGCCAATGATCCAATTTGTTGTATTTTGCATTCACCACTTCCTTCCATAGGTGTGTGTCTCCTTGGCCTTACCTTCACCTCCACTTCAGAAGTAGGCTATTGTTGTGTTTGCTAAGGTCTCTAATACCACTTCCACAGTCCCAATGGCCAGATTCCACCATTGGGAATAACTGGAGATTTTTTCCATAACCAACTCCAGCCATTGCCTGTTCCGCCATGGACCTAGTTGGAAACTCAAAAAGAAATAGCTTACAGCCCATCTCATAGATGTTCATGCCATGTGCTTGTTTCCAGGTGTTGGGGACCCATCTTCTTACTTCTGAGAGAGTAACTGCTTCATTAACACTGGTATTGAATTTCCCTTCCAAACTCCTCTCCAGTATGTGGTTTTGTGTTAATGAAGTGTCATTAATGCAGATTCTGCCCCCTTGTTAATAAATGAACTAACGACCTCTGTTTTGCCTCCTGGTCTATTTGCCCTTTTAATACTTTTGACTGCTTCTGTAAAAAGGGATGTTACTGTCTATTAATCTCTAATATGTACTTCTCTATGTTAGTGCCAATCTTGTCTTTGCTGAGAAACCTTCCAACTTTGTCGGCTATGGATTTCCATCAAACGTTGAAGGTTATTTCCAGAATAATAAGCACTTCTCTTCTCCTTCTCCTTACATTAATCAGGCTAATATAGCTCCCACACTTGTTAAAGTTTCGAGCAAAAAAGATCTCTGAAAAGGCATCCCTTTTCCTCCATCTTTCAACACTATTTCCAGTCATCGTGGATGCCTCTCGCGATGGCTAAACAATCCACTCCATTGATTTCTTGCTGAAAGAAGTTCTGATGATGTTACTTCTTCCTCTTTCCATCCATTCATACCACTCCCAAGAAGTTCCAATAAGTCTTATTACGTCAAAAGATTTGAAGCCAACAAAGTATTTGGTTTCCTCCATGATAGTGGGAACAGGCAAGAAAGAGAGGGAGGGGAGGAACAGAGAGAAGGCAAAGCATCACGGGGGGAGGGGAAGGTTGGTCTAGGATGGGCTAGGCTATTGCCTCGGGAGTTATGTCTGAGAGTATTCTTCAAGTCATACAGGATGTACATCCCTGAATTGTACATCCCTGCTAATAAGAAATGCCTATTCTTCAAGTCATACAGGATGTATCCCTTAGTATGATGACTATATCCCATAGGAATTGAATAACTTGTGGCACTCAATGTTGACAAACTATGTGCCACTGTTAGTCTTAACAGTTCTAACAGAAGTATCAGATTGAGTTTTAACCATGGAAAGGAAATTTTGCAAGACTACAAATATATCACTCTTGAATTTTATTAAGAAAGTCCAGAGCAATATAGAATAATCATCAACAATGGTAACAAAGAACCTGTTCCCAGCAAAGGTGGGAACCTTGTAAGGACCCCAAACATCACAATGAAGAATATCAAACAGTCTAGCAGAACTAGTATGGTAGCCTAGTCTATTTAGCTAGAGCACACGATGTATACAATTTCACTAAGCAATTCCTTGGAAACACAGTTCATAATCCATGATAAGACAATTGTGTTGTATCTTTCCCATAGGTGTGATAGATTAGGGCCAAAACCTTCCTTCTTACAAGTCCTGTTGATGAATCCTAGCTTAGTTCTCCCCAAAATTACTATCCGCATTGCACAATTCCAAACAGAGTAATTCTCTGAACCTGTTAGTTGTGGGGAGATTAACACTCCTGAGTTATCACCTGAGCTCAGAACAATGGATGACTATGACTGATATTTTCTGGCATTGTATTATCCACCGCCATTGTTAGTCAATCGAAGAAGAATAAATTCATGGTGAGAAAACAGAGAAGCATGATCAATCAATCACTGTAGTGATTTGCCCTTTCTGATACCATTCACCATTAAGCTGCTAGAGCAAAAAACTGAGAAGAACAAAAGAAGATTTTTTTTTAATGACCGTGGTGTCCGTAGTGCCAAGAAAAGAAGATATTTTGGAACTTATAGAGCTAACTAACTTTAACAAACTAGTAACAACATGATAGAGAAGAAAACTTTCAGTATCTACATAGTGATACCTACACGACTAAGTAATGTTAGCCTCAATAATAAAAGAAGTAGAGAAGCTATGTTAGCTGCCATAGAAGAAAATAAGAAAGTTATATGCTAAACAACATTATTGATTACCTTTTTGAAGAAACCATCATTTACAAGATTTGGATTTTCAGGCCTTGCAACACCTTTCTTCCCTTTTACCATGACTACAAAAGATAAAAAAGTATTCAAATATATTCACATGTATAAAATTCAGAAATTATTTGAACCTTTATTCGGCTGTACGATAGAAGAAGAGAGCTACTAATTTTTTTCATATCTTTTTTTAAATATTTGGAGTTGTCAAGTATTTTATCAAATGTACTGTTCAACTAGTTATGTATTAAACAAATCAACTCAAGTAAATGACTGAAAAGTTAGTCATTTTCAAGCTCTCAAAGCTACGTGATTGGATTGAAAGTTCAACCATGAAAGAAGATCATCTTATTCTCTGGCTTGTAAGGATTACATGAGAATGTCGGTAATATAAATGCTCAGTTGCATTTGATAGGAATATCTTGGGATTCTCACCAATTCTTTGATCCAAACAGGGTTTCAGATACTGTATCTGATAATTCCTGATAATTCTCTATTTGTTCTGCATAATTTAGGAGTCACTATTTATATTTTGATTTATGTGAACGATATCATACTCACGAACAACAACAAAGCACTCATTCAACAAGTCACCAGCTCTCTTTCCAAAAACATTTCTCTCAAGTATCTAGGTTTATTGCACTATTTCTTAGGTATTAAGGTACATAGGGATGCCAATTGTCTGCTTCTTAGTCGATCTAAATACATACATGAGCTACTACATGACACTAAGATGCAAGAATGCAAAGGAGTTCAGTCACCAATGAGTACGTCGGCACTACTACTGTCGGATGATAAAGCTCCTAAAGTTGATGGCAAAGAATATAGGAGTGTACTCGGTAGGCTTCAATACCTTTTGCTTACCCGACCTGACATCACATATGCAGTCAACAAGCTAACTCAGTTCAACAATTCTCCCTCTGTGGTTCAGTAGAAGGCCATAAAATGTATCCTTCGGTATCTTAAAGCCACACCCCACTATGGTATTCTTATATCCCCACAACAATCCACCAATCTCAATCTCTATGCCTATGCTGATGCAGATTGGGCAGATGATATTAATGATTGTTGCTCTATCTTTGTTTACATTGTTTACTAGGTACAATGCCTATTTCTTGGTGCTCTCATAAGCAACCTACTATCTCCCACTCCTCCATTGAGGCCGAGTATCGGGCGGTTGCTTCAGCCTTGTTTGAAACAAATTGAATCACCCACTTGCTCAAGGATCTTCATGTGCCACTCTCTGGTGCTCCTACATATTCACTCCGCTGATCAAATTGCAGATCCGCTCACCAAATTACTGTCTAAGGCAGCCTTTCAACGCCTGCTTCCCAAGTTACGTGTTGTCCCTTCACACCCAACTTGAGGAGGGCGTAACAATGTACGTGCTACTCAGCAGTTGCTGTTGGTTCATATTTGAAAAAGGAGAAAAAGAAAATGATGCAAATGTGAAAATTAAGATTTGGTAGTTGACCAAACT
>JBCEWC010011048.1:0-17067 GCA_038996855.1 Solanum aculeatissimum
CTAGAGCCTTCCGGAAACCACCAAAGACTCTAGCTTCCTCCCCCTTTCTTGCAAGATTAAGTGGCGGGTCGTCACACTATGTCGTATTAATTAGCTTCACCGAAAAAAAAAGTCTGTGTGTTGTATTAGCCAATGCGCCTATCTTTAATACTCGAAAGTTTATTTCCTGCATGCAAGGTGGAAATCCATGGTGGTCTCTGTCTTCTGGCTAGAAGACTAGAAATGTCCTTTACTGTTAAAAACCTAACATGTTCAACCTTTCTAGACCAGTTAAAACATAATCCATGCCATGCGATAACATGTACTTAGCATGTCAAGTGGCGCTCGTAATGGATAGTACCTATTTGGCTGTTTAATTTTATGAATGAAAAAGTTGCATCTTATTAGCCTAAAACATTAATTTTGAAGAAATGTAGGCTGTCAGTTGAGCAAAAAGCTGCAGATAAGGACTACTTACAAGTTGGTCAATTTTCTTACATTGGTAGTCTGGCGTAGATAGAAGTTGATTCTACTAGGGACAGTTACTTTTTTTTTTCTACTTGTTTTGCAAACCATTTAGTCCGTACCAGTTAAATTCACGCTGTCTTGTATGTGAACACAGATATGACAATGAAGGAGAGGTTTCAAACCAAGATGTACATCTTCCAATCATTCTTCCAAAAGTTCCTGGTCGTTTTTACTACTACTTTGGCAAGCCAATTGAAACAGAAGGTATTTCAGTTTATTCGCATAACCTGGCATATATGCTGGGGGTAATGGGTCTTTGATGAGCTTTTACTTGTTTGCAGGGAGGAAGGAGGAACTTAAAAGCAGGGAGAAAGCACATGAATTATACTTGGAAGTGAAGTCTGAGGTTGAGAGATGCATTGATTACCTGAAGGAGAAAAGAGAGAATGATCCGTATAGGAACATAATGGCCCGCCTCCCTTACCAGGCTAGCCATGGCTTTGATTCTCAAGTTCCCACCTTTGATTTATAGTACTTGTTTTTTTTTTCTTCACATATGTATATTTGATTCGCCTCTCTATCTCTATGAGGTAGTGGTAAGGTCTGCGTACATTTTATCTTCTGCAGACCTCAATTGTGGGATTTCACCGGATATGTTGTTGTATATGTATATTTGATTCTTTTCTTATATATCTTGTGAATGAACAAAAAACAGGAAATAAAGCAGCTATGCTTAATTTGATTTTTACTCGGGTATTTACTACAAAACAGATGGCATGCATTTTGCAGCGATCAAATTGATCAGGATGGCATGTAATAGCGGCAGTCAGCAACTCATAGTCGTAAGGTAGGGAAGGCTAAAGGCCAGTTATAATTTCCTCATCCATTTTCTGTTTATGATTGTTTGCGTGGAGCGATTATTACTATTGTTATTCCCTCAAACTTAAATAACATGAACCAAGTTCAATTGGTACTTTAATAATGGCCATAAGCACTTACAGAGGGTGTTGGTTTATGCAGTGGACCACCTGAAGAAGTCTTGAGGAGGATCATCAAATTGTTAGCTGTAGAAATGAAAGGAAATAGAGACCAAAAATGATTAGGCAAAAGACGTTTAGGTGGAAGTGGTCCCTTGTCCAAAGTATAGGAAGGTAATTACTAAGTCGGTCAAAACCAAGTGTAATGAATGCTAATGTTACATGTGCCATTAAGAATGAAACTGGTAGTCCATATATGGGATGTGATTAACAACATAAATTCTTATTTGATTTTCCGATTGTGGAATTAGTTGTTGTGTTGCAGAGTAAGGAATTTCAGAACTAGTACATTTGAGTAATAAAGGAAATCAGAAGAATGAACAAGTTAGGAAAGGTTTTAATTATAGGATGAAGTTGGTTTTGCAGCTCAACAGAATGCTTACTTTGTTTGGGCTACAGGACAGAAGAGAATAAATATATGTTATCCAGTGCAGAGAATGAATTAAGTAGTTGATCATGAATTAATAAAGACAAGCCAACCCAACCCACCTGGTTACTTATTTTACTCACTTCTCTGCTCCATAATTGAAAGCATAACTAGTTACTATCACTTTCCCCATTAATTACTCTGCTAACAAACATCCCTACAATGCATGCATGCAACTATAAATAACTACCCACATTATATTATATTATTGACATCAAATTTCTTCATATAGTGTATGCTCTTTTCTAAAAATTATTCATTGAATTTTTAATCAGTGGGAGCCACCAATATTGTTTCTACTTTACAGTCCAAAACATGGATAAGCAATTCATTAGCTAAACGTAGAGGATTTGATTTGTTTAACGAGTAAAACCATAATTGAAAAGAAACTAAAGCGATGACCATATCTGTAGAAAAGTTTTAAACTAGTACATGGAATTAAGACTCTAGCTCCATTCATACATTAGATCTGACTCTTGCTCGCTATTCGCTATTCTAAAAAAGAAGACTGAAAATAAAATCCAGAGAGCAATATAATTCTCCTACAAACGAAGGGTTAGGTCGAGATTCAGCTGGCGCTCATCAATGGGGGACAGATCCTGGGGAGTGGAGAGAGTAGGAGCATCACCAGTAGTAGAAGTAAAATATCCATGATTCGGTGGAGGATAGAAACTGTCATGCGAGGATGAAGAAGAAGTAGAGAAAAGGGGGTTAAAGTTGTTGTTTGAAGGCGGCGGCGGTGCTTGGAGCTGGCAGCAGTAGTTGTAGGGGTTCATGTCGTCGATGATGATGTTTTGTTGAGGCATATTGTCGTCAAATGGGAAGCGGAGCATATTAGTAGTGTTGTTGTTGGGGTCAGAAGTAGGGGTGGTGGAGAACATATTACGTCGAGAAGCGGCTCTTTCACGCTTGTGAGCATTCTGATGTCCCCCGAGTGCTTGAGAAGTGCAGAACTTGCGAGAACAATAGAGGCAGGAGAACATCCTAGAAGCTGCAAGTTTTGGTTTAGGTTTTGGGGTAGGAAGGGTAGGTGGTTGATGATCCTCCTGCTGCTGATTCCAGAAATCATAAACTAGTTGGCTGTGTTGGGCGTCCGCCATTACTGAATATTCTTCGGAGAGGTGACTAGTGTAGGTAGAGTTATATAGGGGAGGAGTGGAGTGATGTGAAGAAAAGGTGGGAGAGTGCATTAGCAGGTAGTGACAGATGGATTATATGGCACAACAGAAGAGAGAGAGAGGGAGTGCTGGCTGTACAAGTAGCTGGATGCTGTTAATTTGTTTGTATCTATCAGCTCCACCTCCTTTAGTACCACCGTCCGTTACACTTTTACTAGTATATCATCATCCCTACATTGCATAAGTACACAATACATGTATGTATGTATGTTATCATTAATCATAACTCATACCTTTTTTCCACTTCACTTGGATCGCATATCTTAGATTAAATTGTTTGATGAAAAGTATAATTCATCCTTTATTAATTACTTTAATTTTCACGTTTACAATCCATATCGATCTTTTACAAATATTTAAATTCATACAGTTGATTTTTAAGCAGATATTTATTAGTGTTTTCCTTTTTGGCAGTACATTTTACAAGATAAACACTGCCTATTTATTACTCAAAGATAACATTCGCGATATTAAGTTACTCCCCCCTCAATTTTTTTCTGAAAAATATTATTATTTTACCTTCTACCTATGCCTTAAGATATATACTCTCTGTCTATTTAATTTAAAAGTCTAAATCTCAATATTTCAATTATGCCACATTATAATCTTTCTTCATTTTATATTTACTTTATCACCCCATAATTGGGGTGTTTTGTAGTTTTCAAAAACAATTATTTATTTGGGTAAATGGAAAAAGTATGATAAATTATCAAGAGTTTTGAGTCAGTATGTGTAAAATACCAGCGTATTATTTCGTAACAATAACTCTAAACAATATATATTTAATATTTAAAATATTGCTTGAGTAATTGATGAATTAGAAAAGAGTTGCAGCGGTGATGAGTAATTAACACACAAGCATGGGTGTGTTTGAATGATGTAGGAGGTATGGCTAATACTTGAGAGTGGTTTAACAACATTCAAAAGTGATTGACAAGATGAGTGTGATTTGTATTCAGGATTTACATCTGACAAACAAAGAAAGGGAAGTCTCATCAAACTCATAGAATCATTAAAATGACTCCTAAAATGAGATTGAGGTATGGTGTGTCAACAACTCACGACTTCCTGGTAACAAGACGATATAGAAAAGAAAAGGACAATTAGTCAGGAATTAGTTTGTTAGAGTAGATGACACTAGTAGCTAGTGGGAATTGGAATCACAACTCCTCTCGGAGTCAGGCATGCCTCATCCCTACTTTTTATGGAATCTACCTTCAACATTCAACACCTCTCTCAAGCAAATCTGGTGCTACTCGTACAACAATCTCCCAATGCCATTTCCTCCTAGAAAAGTAGCATCTAGGTACATATTCACATTAGCAGCATAAAAATTTCTGCATAAATTAAAGCAAGCAATATAATTGCAAAGGCAGATCCATAATTCACATTTGATGGACATTTTTAAATTCTTACCACTTTTGAATCATGAGTTTTAAGTTACATATTTGTTGAAAGGTTACTAGAATTTCACATATATTAATTTCTACTCAGTGTTCAATTGAACCCAATGAATTAGAGCTAAATCCATCTCTGTCTCATTGCATGACGTATCTGTAACATTTTAGTGGCAAAGATTTAGAGGAGCCGAGTTTCTGGGTAGCTCCATGTTTAAGTGATCAGAGATAAAGAGGTTGAAATGTGAGTTGCAAATTAACAATTAGAAGAGAGTTTCATTCGACGACAGTAAGATATATATGTGCACACAAGTACAACATTTACAATACTCGCATACATGAAAAATTAAGAATTACTCTCACAACACCACAAGTCATACAACTGCAAGAGCATCAAGTATCGCCATCATTCTCCAACTTCAGCTCAGCACTTATGGCTCCAAACAACAACTGCTGATTCTGAAAATAATAATTTGAATAACTTCAAATACTTTCATTACATCTTCTAATAAAGAACCACCAGATTCAGTTGTATATCTAACACTTCTTTTGCAAGTCAATTATACATCTGACTTGTTCAATACGATTATTTTGGTCAACAATATACTTTTTCTAATTCATTCTCAAGTCACCTTCATTTGGTTAACATGACTTCTAAATAAGTAAATGCAATTGGCAGGAAGTAATGTTGTTTTTCCTCTGAAAAAAAAAAGATATCACTTTAGGCTGCATCATAAAAAATTACGTCCTTGCAATCAAAACCTCTTAAGGATTACCCTTTTTTCTTTCGGCACCGTCCCTTTATCTTCTTCCTAATCCTCCCTCTCCAACAACCCCCAGCATCTTAGTCACATCCACAAATGCAACTTTCCTTCATGATTCAGCATGCATATCGCACTCTGTTATGTATTTTTTTATTTGATCTAATCCTTTTTCCGCATATAGTTCAACATACCACATGTTAGATAGAGCTAGCATATCATTATCAACATTGGTAGAAATTGAAAAGATGTGATACATGAATCGATCTTGTGACTTGATAGTTTGGTTACCATCATCTAAAAGAGCAAGCCTAGGAAGAGGCATGAGACCTCCAGAATAATGTTAGCTTTTCTAAATCGATAATGATAAATAAATTCAAAGTCCAGTTAATTAGAAGGATGATTAAAAGAAAATCACCAAACACCCTTGTGAACAATGTTGATAAGAACTAACCAAAATAATTGGTATTGGTGGTGAATAAACTAAAATGGCCTGGCAGCTTCTTCCATCAATTTCTTTGCTCTCATCAATCTCTCTACCTCCTTCAGAGTCTAAAATGACAATAAAATAGAACGCTTACATGGTCAATTAGCAAATAAAATAAAATAGATATATATCCTCCCACTTCATGGAGAATTTTCTTTTACCTCCAAAACCATATCTTCTGCGGTCACTGCATCTAATGAATCATAGCCTAAGCGAGAAGCAATATCTGCAAAGGAAAAATACACTGTTAAAATACAGCAAAAGAGATGTTAGTGCTACTGTGTATGAAGCAAATGAAAATTACTCTGTAGTACAATAGTTGTATCAGCTGTAGCATATCCATTACGGCTACCTTCATAAAGAGCAGTTAATTGAGTCAACACCTGTCACCATGGTAAGCTAAAAATCAGCGTAGCCCAACAGCTGAAAAAATCCACAAACAAGAGGCAAAATTAAGTTTGAGAGGATGATTGTCATTAAATATGAGCAAAATATCTCTGTTTTGTCTAGCTATTTGGGTCGAAGTCATCAGAAATAGACCTCGGAATATGATCCATTAATGGTTTCAGCAGCAGGAAGTTGAAAATTCTCCTCCACAATCTGCTTGGCTACCAAATCCAAGGGGACATCGATCCATATTGATATGCCGTGTCTCATCAGCGCCCTATGAAAATCAAGTTATGATCAAGAACAAGCGATTCTTTTCTTTTCTGGTTTGACAGGGGAGAAAAAAAAACATAATTAGCAGCATTCATACAGATTAGCTGCACATTGAACAGCACCATTCCCAGCAGAAACAACAAGGCGACCCATGGATGACAACTGCTTCAGTACCTCCGTCTGCAGTAGCAAAATTGGTTTTGGTCATAAATCTTACCACAGAGAAGCAGTAAAAGAGAGCATATAGACATTAGGAAGCCACCTCGGAATCTCGAAATCCTTTCAAGTCTGTCTTCATAAAGGACCTGACAGCATCCTTTCCTCCCAAAGCTTCTTCAACGACACTATCACTGCAATAGATTAAGGTAACAAGATGAGTTACTGGCCATGGTTATCATCTTTCTGGGAAAAAAGGTGAACTTATGACCTGTCAAAATAATAATAGCGCAGTGCCTCTGCAAGAAGTTGAGCGGAGTTGGATTTGATGGGGCTGTTTATTCCTTTCAATTCAAAGAAACATGAGTTTTTGGGAAAGCATAAACAAAGAGTAGTTAATTGAAAGACAAAGTGGATAAAATGAGAGACGAAACAAAGAGAATGAAGGGAGAAAAGTAATACCCACCCACAAGGAATAAACAAGTTCCTTTCAAGTCTGGGGATATCTGTGCTGCTTTCCGCTGAATCACAAGAAATGAATAAGTTAAAAAAGAAACGTTCCATCCAATGTTTGGTGAGTCTTACCTTGACGGTTAACGAAAGATCAAATTGAGCGGTGGAATCTGAAAATGGTAAAAGACAGGTTATTTACCAGAAAACCTACATATCAGTTGAAAATCGAACTGAAGCTCACCATGGTTGGAAAGTGCTCTGGGCTTGAGATGATGACAATTAGTAGGTTGAGAATGACCCACGAATAGCTGAGGCAATTGGAGCGCCTTCATTTTTCCCCTCTTTCTTCTTCCCCCTTATCAACTTCAAATAAACCACTACCTTGTAAGTGCCAATGATAGTAGTATCAAGTTTCGACTTCTTTCCTTTTGGCCCAAATCTTTGAAATTATTTTTTTGTAATAAATATTGATTACATTTCTTTTGTTTATGCTAGTCGATTTAATTTTGAACCTAGTATCTATCACGCAGCACAAGATCTTTGAGACTTTCTACGCCAGAAATGGTCTCTTGAACTCAACGTATAAATAAATAATACTACAATTATTTGTCCTCCTCCCACCAGCTTTTGTGAAAGAAATTCTACTACAGATATTCTTGCCATTAGTTCATTTCATATTCCTCAAAAAGTTAGTTTGATCCTGAAAACAAATAAATAATTAAATTAAAACTGCCTTACGCTTAATCATTTCTACTTTTTCTTTCACAACATTAACGTCTCGACTAATCCACCAAATGCATGCTGCCTTTCACCAGACATGAATCTTACTAATAGACTGGGCTAGATTATAAAAGAAGATAAATGAGGATCATTCTTCATTTGACTTTTCTTCTCAAGGGCTTCCCCAAATGCTAGAAGGTACATGGATCAAAATTGTGGCAGGGAGCTCCCGTTACATTCTTGTAAGATACATGGAGAACATTCAAACGAACAAAATAAAACCATACATTAATAACATATGTACAAATCCCACTCCCGCAATAATGCTTGTGGAAAACAAACTCTACACCCTCGAAGCCAAAACCAAAAAATACGTCGCCGTCTACAATCAGCTCCTACCTGCATCCACCAAAATTGGCATGTCAAAGATAATGGGGGGGGGGAAATGAGTTTTACCAATCCCATGAAAATCAATGCATTCTCCTAACCATTATAACCTCTTTTAGCTATAGAAATACTTCAATTACTTGACAACCCACTCCACCCGAACAACAAACCAAGCTGCCAGTGAAGATTTGACCAGGTGGAGGGTGGAAGATTAGACAAGTCAAACACAGCATTTTCCTTCATTTTTCTCCTTCTCAAAAGACTCAGGCAGATCTTCATAATCAGGATCACTTTTGAATTTATCACTAGCTCTGAAAAAGAAATAAGCTACTTATCTGGCAACAGTATAGTTGCCAAGTTACTACTAATTCAGGTATTTTACCTCTGATTTGCCCAGAATTTGAAGCATTCGAAAGAGAGAGAGGTGTTAATGGAGGAGAGCACATCACATCGCCCTTGCCCTTTCTTTGAGGAGATTCAAGTAGCTGGGCTACATGCAGTGCCATTGCTCTCTGATTATTGGAAGGTATAGAAAAACTTCGAGGAATGGTTAGTGGAGGAAGTGGTAGTGGAGAACCCGCATTTGATGCCAGAACAGGGCTCTGATTTGTTGGTGACATTTCTTGATTTCTGTTGACTAAGGGTGCAGAGTGCCCAAATGCAGTTGAACTTGATGGCTTGGAGGCCAATAAGCCAGGGGGGCGGGGGAGCTCATGAAGCTCACTTATTTTTGGTGAAGAAACAAGGGGAGGTGAAGCACTGTGGGATACATCTATAGTCGATGGTGGCTGAGTTATTGGTATTCCAGAAGCCAATCCAGGTTCAAGAAGAGGCCGTTCGGCCAAGCCAATAGGTCCACTGGCAGATAACAGCGGCTTGCTGGATGAAGGCTTACTTGCTAATGGACCTGAGAAAGCAAGTCTTCTTATCTTTCTGGCATCAATTCCATTTTGTGTATCATTTTGTGGGAGAGAAGTTCCCTCAGCAAGAGGCGGGGGTAGTGGAGTGGAGAAAGTGTGATCTTTAATCTCTTGAGCAGAGGATTGGCCTTTTGCAAGAGTGTCTGTTGACAAGTTAGCATCTGCAAATTTAGAGTATTTATCCATATTAAGCGGGGAAGAATGCCACGGATTGTTGCTGCCTCCACTAGTATTTGAGGTACTTGACTGAAGAAGGGAAACACTTGTCCTTGAACTCAAACTTTTAGGATCAGCTGGAGTCGGTAAGACGTATGTGTGAAATTTCCGGGCAGATGTCTGTGCTTGTTTGATTCTATCAGAAATATGTGATTTCTCTGCAAATATTGGAGCAGAATGACTCACTACACGCGGTTGTTGTCTAGTAAAAACCTGCTCTTGGTTTTTGCCCAAATCCAACTGCAAGGAAAGGTCTTTCAAATTAAATAAGCAACATCTCACAAGTTGATGATAAGAAGTGTACAAAGGACACAAGAATCTGAGCATCCAACTGAAAATATCAGGGCAAAGTGTGGACTGTGGAGGAGCTCAAAACCTTAATAAAACCCCTTTTTTGAAAGTCCTTACACAAGCCATATAGGAAAAATATATCGCTAACATAATGTTTGCTAATTACTAGATACAGCCACAGAGGCAGAACTTTACCTCCACTTCCTCCATCCCAGAGGTTAGGGTACTTGGAGCATCCGCGGGATCAAACTGCCAAAGTCAGGCATATTAGACCAAAATCCAGCATTTGGCAAATTAACCAAGTCATCATCTAAGATCAGATTTTGGTAATGCATGTAATATCACTATAGATCTTGACTGTCAATCACTACAGATCTTAACTGTCATTCCCTTCCCAGTGGCCTCTCTTTCTATATACACACAGACACAGGCGGACAAGTTCAGGTGTGCATTGAATGAGTACAAGAAATTGATCAAAGGATGTAATGTCACTGAAGGACAAATGCAGCAACAAAAAGGCTTATAGTTATAGCTGGTTTTAGTAGTTGCGAGATTGCAATCAGTTTGTGTAGAAATGCGCTGGCGGAGCTTAGGAAAACCAAAAGACATTTTTTTGCTGCTTGGAAACTAGCACCTTATCACTTTATCCAATACGCCAAAATAATTGGATGTAGTGCGTGAACTAGAAACATTTTAGTGATCAGCCAGCTTTCTTGTGGTTATTACCAGAAAAGGGCAGTGAAACAGCATTTAAGACTCGACATGCAACCAAAAGCTTTAACAATCAAGATCTCCAGGATAAACCAAAAGAAGGATGCAGGCAGTTCACAAGCTTGCACAAAGGGAAAAAGAGTCGTGACAGCAATATGGTAACCTACCTCCATGGAATCCCTCAATGGGAAAGAGTCATTTGCTTCATGCTTATTTTTTCTATAATCAAAACTCAATTCACCATCATCATTAGCCTCATAGCTCTTGCCTCCATCCTCGCAATCGTCCAATTCAACAGGTTGATAGTCAATGTGTTGGTTTTCAGCAACCATCCTTATTTGTGGTTCAACAGATTCAAGTGATTTAAGTCCTTTACGGAAGAAATTCAGCTGTTGTGGAAAAAGAGAAATTAGTCAGACAAGTACATACCTGATTCAAGAAAAAGATCGATAACCAATAAAGAAATAAATGGAGCTATTAAAATGCAAAACGACACCTGTGCTCTGTGGTGACGAGCTGCCTGGGTTAAAAGGCTGCGACATTGCCCTTGCTTCAGAGATTGTACACGGAAAATGCAAAGTCTTGCCATTTCCTCATAGTCCTCCCGAGCTGCCTGTAATTGCTGAGAAGTAAAGTTCTCTCCCTTTCCACCCTTTCCCCTTTTTGCCATATACTCGTAAACTTCCCTGCAGATCATGCCTCACGTTAGCAAGACTTGATTGAAATTTTATTTTAAAAAAGGATATCTGCACCATGGCGAGGCCTACCTTTTTTCATCACATTGCAGTTTCATCTCCTGCATCAAGGAAGAGGATACAACCGACTGAGTAGTGAGGAAACAATGCAAAAACTCTTACATAGACATGTTCTATAATGAGCCTCCAAACGTGCATCAGTCTGGGGGTTGATTCAAATTAATAGATCTGTTTGGTTTGATCAACAAAATTGTTTTTGCTCATCTGATTGACTGATTATTTATGTTAATTCAATTTATCAGTCATAGAAGTAATAGTTAGCTAAAATATTAATGTTTAATAGGATTGGCAAACACTACTCTGATTAAAGTAACCAAATTAATAAACAAAAGAAATAAACAAGTCAATTGAAATAATCCAAACCAACCAAGTCCTCTACATATAGGAATTATTGGTGTAAAAATATTGTCAATAATTTCAAACTCTATCAGATAGCAAAGAGGCCAAAGTAGTGACACATCTATTAGGAACTCTAAACCCCAAACGATGAGGACTTTATTACAGCCTTTAATGCGGGAGATCTCCAACTAGGTTGGCAAAAGGGAGACACCGAAAAATATCAAGTAACAACTCAGGAGAGGTAACCCGCACTAGGCAAGCCCGGTGCAATGAGCTCGACCCAGAAGGCAAACCCCTTGTTTTCGCTGACAAAAGGTATCGAACTTTAGACCTCCAACATGGAAGTCCCAAGCCCAAACCACTGGGCCACCCCAAAGGGTTAGGACCATATAATTAGCATGCCTTATTATAAATAGTTTCCAAATTATACTCCCTCCGTCTATCTTTACTTGTCCACTATACTAAAAATAGATGTCTAACAATACTTGTCCACTTTATGAAATCAAAAGATAATTTTAGACTTAGTCCCTAATTTTACCCTTATCATTAATTATAGTCATTTCCCTATAATATTTTTCAAGACATTGTATTTATTATATTCAAAGGGTGATTTGGTAAAATTACTCCTATATTTATTGCTTCTTAATCCCTGTGCCAAGTCAATAATGGACAACTATTGTTGAATGGCGGGAGTAGGAGTCAAATTACTCTGTAATGAAGAACAAATAAGTACCATAGAAGCAATCGCCCGAAAGAAACGGAAACAAGATCAAAAGAAATTTCAGGTAGCATGCAGAACGAAGTCATTCTGGATCTTTCCATCTTCTTGGTATATGGACATCATAGCTACTGAAACAGCTTGACTATCATTAACTTGAAAGAATCTAAATTCATTTCAGAATATGTTGGGCTTAATCACTATGAAAATATTTCTCAAACTCAACCACTCAAGTTGGTTTGCTAATTGGCTGCAGCACAAGACTGGTACCAAAAATGGGAACCATCTGGATGGGTGCCACTAAAAGTGGGGTTATTGAGGATGAGAAAAAAGAGAAATGGAAATCATCGCAATTCTTTACTATTGGAAATGTGTGTGTGGATAAGAAAATATAGTGCAGAAATAGTAAGACTGGAACAGTTAACAACTACTCCGTTTCAATTTGTATGTCTAATTTTGACTTGGCATAGAGTTAAGTAAGGAAGAGTTTTGAACCTTGTGGTTGTAAATCAAAGATATGAAGAATGTACTAAAATGTCCTTTAATATTGTGGTCATAAACATGCAATGGGGAACTTTTAGAAATAGACTAAAAAGGAAAATAAGACAAACAAATCGAAACACAAGGAGTAATAAACAGAAGTGGGAAAGGATGAGGAAACATAAACTCTCAAAAGGAACTAGAGGTAAATAACAGAATCAGAAAAGAACAAACCTCCACTTTCCGAAGTTCACTAAGAAGAGATTCAGATGGGTTTGTAATAGTTAGAATGATATGGGAACGCTGCATTACAGAAAGCAAAAGTCATAACCACATTCAGTTTAATTTGGTAAAATGACTATTACTGAGAGAAAGAACAGGCACTGACATAGCAGTCTACGAATTTCTGAAGTTCTAATTGTACTCCTCCAAGCATTGACAGTGCTTTGCCTGCATATAGATAGTATTTGAGAAAGAAAACCATCAAAAAAAACAAAGAATATGGAATAATAGGCAAGTCCATTTTTAAACAGAATACTTGCATATTTTGTAGCAGCAAAAGGCATGTCTCAAAAAAAAGGTGACAGGAAAAAAAAAGAAAATGAAAACTACGCAAACAGAAAAGGAACAAAAATGGATAAAGAAAAGATGTTATACGTGTGTACTCGTCAAAAACAGATTTAATGTGCCTGCAATCAGATTTTAAATAAGAGAACAACAAGAACATATATCATAAATAACTACATCAGACACAGGAAAATACTAAGACAAGAATGTGTGCTTCTATTCCCATATGGTATTACTCTATTCTTTTTAATTTCTACATTAGTTACACTGTCGGTGGGCTTCGGAGAACACAATGATCAGTGGGAAATTAACACTTCCCACAGCTCCCAATATCATTAGAACTGATGGGGTGATTGTGATCAAGTTGACAAGCTGAGTCACAATGGCAGAGCTAAATAACATTTTTTCGGTTATATATGATTTGTATTCTAGTGTAATGGTAAAAGTGGTTCAAATATTGTCTTAGAACACAGATTCCAATCATAGGTATGACATTCTAGTCTTTTTTTTAAATCTCGTATGACTTTAAGGCTCTGCCTCTGCTAAGACCCCAAATAAAAAGCTCTGAACCAGTGAAAGATAGAGCTTCTGCAAGGCACAGGTACAAATATAACGTAAATCACTATAGAATTATACAAGGAGACTTAAACATTGGTTCACTTACGATTTTCTCCATCACCATTCAATGCAATTTTCTCCAATAGGCAGGTTCCCATTTCCATCAAGGACTCTGAAAATTCTGGAAAAGGAAACCAGAGAACTGATGATCACTTTGATGAGCTAAATATGGAATTCTTTTAGTGAAGTAACTAAATAGGCAATTGGCTTTCAGATAAAGACTAAAATAAAGTAGGGGAAAGGATTTCATTTCTTGATCCTGTTAGCCAATGTCACAAATAGGAAATGAACTTTAGATGCTTCCATACAACCCAGTACAAAAGTAATTCTTCGTGGACCATATATGATCTAACATTTGTGGTAAAGCCACGAGTGAAGATGAATAACATGGCTAACAAAGTAATACCATAAGCACTATTAGCCGCAGCTGCTGCTGCAGATAGTAAGCTGTCATAGCAATCTCTCATGTCTTTCATATCCTGCAGAAGAAAAAACTCTACTTAGAAGTTGCATGAGTAAGAATGGAAAAAGGAAAATGAATGGGTGGTAGGAGAGTTGACTGAGAAATCAGATTCGTAAGTTGGGCAGAAATGAATTGATTAGGGCGAAAACCTTGCAAGGAAATACGGGTCGGGTAAGGGAATCGGAAACCCTAATTTACAAGGGTACCTGTGAAGCCTGAGAAAGGCCATCCAAATGCAACAAAATCTGCTGATCCTTCTTGTCCTTGTGCAGTGCAAATTTCTTCAGCTTTCCGAGAGACGACTTCATCATTAATTAAAATCCAATACTGCCTCGCTTCAGATTTACTATTGATCTCTCTCACCTAATCACACATACACTCTCTCTCTCTGTTTTACAATAATTTCGGGGTTGCAGTCAGTACGCCGGAGGCCGGAGAAAATATTTATTTTTAGAATTGAAATAAATAAGTTCCGTAGTAATTGTTGCAGAGGGATGGGTTGGGAGGGAGGAGCTTATTAGTTTTACCAAGAAAATTCTAATGTCATGCGCCCAAGTCAGAAAGGCAACTGCCTCTCTTCGTTATCACGTCTCTGCTTTGACCCATTTTCTCTCCCCTTAATTACTTTTTCCCCCCTTCTATTTTCACCCATTCTACTTAAATAACTCTCCCATTTTATTACTACTATTATTTAACAAATTAATTACTACGTTGGGGGTCCTAATGGCCATAAACAATGGATAATTTATTGTAAGGATGATGATTTCTTGTTAAGCAGTGATAGTTGATAACGAAATTACTGTTTTCATAAAATATTTGAATAGATATTTTAATGATAACGGAAAGCTTTTGATAGATTCTTGAAGAATGGTAACTTGCTCACAACCCTACAACAATTGGAAATGGTTCGACCTTACTCAACAGAGGAAGTAAAGCAAGCAATATTTAGTATTGAGGTAAATAAGAGCCCCGGTCCGGATAGGTATAGCAGTGGTTTTTTCAGAGATGCTTGGAGTGTGGTTGGTGAAGATGTGATTTAGGCAGTATTACAAATTTTAGAGAATGGGAAACTATTGAGACAGATTAATGCAACGACAATAGCATTAATTCCCAAGATAGCCACCCCAGAGTTTGCAAGTCAATTCAGGCCAATCTCATGCTGTAATGTTCTCTATAAGTGTGTATCCAAAATGTTATGCGCAAGATTAAAAAAAATGCTCCCTATTTTGATAACAGAAACACAGGTTGCTTTTGTGGAGGGAAGATCATTAATACACAATGTCCTAATCTGCCATGACCTACTGCGACATTATAACAGGAAGACATCCCCAAGATGTCTCATGAAGATTGATCTTAGGAAGGCTTATGACATGGTAAGTTGGGCCTTTATTGAGGAAGCCTTGAGAGGTTATGGGTTCCCAGACTCATATATAAAACTAGTGATGATGTGTGTTACTACTACAAAGTTCTCTGTGACTGTGAATGGTGAAGGGCATGGTTATTTTGAAGGCAAAAGGGGACTCGGACAAGGAGATCCCATTTCTCCCCTCTTGTTTGTCATAGTTATGGAGTATCTATCAAGAGTACTACAAAAAATGAGTATGTTTCCTGACTTTCAGTTCCACCCTATGTGTAAGAGTAACAAATTGACTCATTTAATCTTTGCAGATGATCTAATGATTATCTGTAAAGGTCACTTGAGTTCGGTGTCTAGAGTAATGGAAGCACTTAATCACTTCAGTGAGGTAACAGGACTGGAAGCTAATCTAGACAAATCGAACATATTCCTAGCTGGAGTGGTGGAGAGTGTTAAGCAAAGTATTCTAGCAAGAACAGGTTTCTCCATTGGCACACTACCTATTAAGTACTTGGGATTGCCACTTACTTCAAGGAAATGGAATAAAATGGACTGTCAGCAGCTGGTGGATAAAATTACTAGCAGAATTACAGTAGCCTATGATAAACATCTATCTTACGCAGGGAGATTGCAGATTATAATGGTTGCACTATTCTCTATGTACAATTTTTGGGGGGCTGCCTTTATACTACCTCAAGTGTGCTAAAAGAGATTGACACGAAGTGTAGAGAGTTCTTATGGGGAACCACAGAAGATAAAAGGAAAATAGCACTAGTGAAATGGACCAGTGTTTGTGTGCCAAAGAAATATGGTGGCTAAATATCAAGGGGTGTTGTAATTGGAATATAGCATCAGTGGGGAAATTTTTATGGCAAATAGCTAGTAAGAAAGATATATTGTGGGTTAAATGGGTTAATGACATATATATGAAATCGGCTGAAAACAATTGAGAGCATATACCACAAAAGATTGCAGCTGGTATTGGAAGAAAATTAATGCTTTGAAGGATCAGATGACGAGTTGGTATCAAAGAGGAAAGTACATACTCACTCCAACGGGTAATTACTCTATTACGAATAGCTACCAAGCCTTATTGGGAAATCTGCCCAGAATGCAGGAAGCGACATTAGTGTGGAATTCAATAATGCTGCCTAAGCAGAGGTTTATAGTCTGGCTTACTTTACAAGGAAGATTGCTTACAAAAGATAGATTAATGAGGCTGAATATTCCCATTGATAACACAAATTGTTGTTTATGTGAAGAGAGCCAAGAAGAAACACACTTGCACCTATTTGTAAAGCGTAGGTGGATAATGAATTTGAGGAGCAGAGTAACAAATTGGCTAGGGATCTCAATGCAGAGTACTGGAGTCAGCAATACATTCCAAAGGATCAAGAGAAGAAGATGGAAGCAGTTTCAAAAGGAACTAGTAGCGGCAATCTGGAGGGCAATGATATACTACACATGGCAATCTAGAAATAGGAGAATATTCCAGCAAACTAATGTGCAGCCTGAATATGTA